>PVJC01003218.1:0-72369 GCA_004026665.1 Murina feae
CAGTATTATATGAAATGCTGAAAGGTATCCTTTGAGAAGAGGAAGAAGAAAAAGTAAAGATAAAAATTATGAACAACAAATACATATCTATCAACAAGTGAACCTAAAAATCAAGTGAATAAAAAAATCTGATGAACAGAATAAACTGGTGAATAGAATAGAATCAGAGGCATAGAAAGGGAGTGGACTGACAATTTTTTTGGGGGGAAAGGGTGTTGGGGGTTTGGGAAGAGACTGGGAAATAATCGTACACCTATGAATGAGGACAGTGCGGCGGGGGGGGGGGGAAGGGGGGGGGGGGGGGGGGGGGAACTGGGAGGAGGGGAGCTATGAGGGGAAAAAAAGAGGAACAATTATAATAATCTGAAAAATAAACTTTTTTTTTTTTAAAAAAAGAAGCTGCCAAGGTCAAATGCAGCACCTCCAAAAAAATAAAAATAAAAATAAAATACTTCTCTAGATTAGACCCATATATAATTCTACCAGGGGAATTATTAGAGAGGTATTCTTGGAGAGATTTGTCCCAGGTAGATCCTTTATAACAGATATAGCCTGAAAAAAATGTACCAAAATGTGTATGGGTAGTAAAAGACCAGAATTCTTTCTTGCAAGTGTGACAACAGCCATCCCTCTAACTTCGATGGCTCTCTGGTAACAGAGGGACAGAATATCTTTGGAGAAAGTATGGTTGGGGAAGTGAGCTATATTTGGGGAATCTGAAACAGCATATAACAGAAGACACAAACATGGAACCCTGCATTACCTTATTCTACAAAACTTGTAGGAAGGAAGCAGTGGGGGTGGGGGTGAAAGGTCCTGATAAACAGGTGAAATATAGTAGCAGAAATTCCAAAATCAGGAGTTTTAGAGCTTCAGACATGTTGGTTGTCATTGTGGGCTGTATAAATATTGATTCCCAACTTAGGCAAGGCTAGAATATGGAAGAAATAATCTACTCCTTAGAATAGAAATGACAAGTTATAGAAAGGAAGTTAGAAAATAAATAGAAATGGAGACAAGGAAACACATTGTATTATGAAACAAATAAAATGAATGATGAATAGAAGTCAAGTTTTTAATGCGCATCTACAATGTGTGAATGACACTTTTTTGTACATTATTTATTTTAATATTTTTATATAACTTTGTGGAGTGAGTAGAGGCATGGGTTGGTTGAAAGAAAACTAGAAAAGAACAAAAAGAGTAGAGAAAACAATTAGTTTTTGCAGTTCACTATTTTAAAAATTATTTTTAAGGATAAGATTGCCTTTTTCCCCTATCTTTTCCATTTGGCATTTCCCCTCATTTCTCTGAGACTTCAGGAGAAATGCAGGAGCCCAAGAGTCTACTATTCCCTTGTACCTGCAGCCTTCCTCTCACCCTGATTTCCTCTTACAATGTAAGAGCTCCTTTCAGGTCAGAGCCTCTGCTTCTGTTCTGAATAAAGATTGAATTTTCATGCCTCAGACTCTTAGTTGTGATCATCTTCGTTCTACATCTGCATTATTCACACCATTGGGGGCACTTCTAAATAACATATAGACTTCTCAAATAGCTCATATACACTGAAATCAGTAATATTTTCCAATTCTTGTGCCCAGCTCCAATGAGACCAGAAAATAGCTTCACTATTTGCTCCAAGAAACACTTGCTTCTAGAAGATAAGACAGTGAGCCAATTGAAATAGTTTACTTTATCAAGACTAACAACTTGCTCATCAAAGCCTCTTTTAGACAATTGCCTCAGGGTGTGCATTTGTGCAAAGCTCTTTCGTTGTAAACTCTGTTCAATTCCCGGCAACTCAAGTAAACACAGTCTCTTCAACAAATGGTGCTGGGAAAACTGTACAGACACATGCAAAAAAGATGAATCTAGACCATCAACTTACACCATACACAAGAATAAACTCAATATGGATAAAAGACTTAAATGTAAGGCATGAAACCATAAAAACCTTAGAGGAGAACATTGGCAATAAAATCTCAGACCTCTTATGTAGCAATAAGTTCATGGATACATCTCCTAGGGCACGGGAAAGTAAGGAGAAAATAAACAAACGGGGCTACATCAAAATAAAAACTTCTGCACAGCAAAAGAAACCAGCAACAAAATGAAAAGAGAGCCCAAATATGGGAAACATATGTGCCAGTGATACATCTGATCAGGGGTTAATATCCAAAATATAAAGGAACTCACACAACTCAACAAAACAAAGACAAATAATCTGATTAAAAATGGACAGGAGACCTAAATAGACATTTCTCTAAAGAGGACATACAAATGGCCAAGAGATATATGAAAAAAATGCTCAACAGAAAAGAAAATTAATTCCACAATTAGATGTTACCTCACAGCTTTCAGAATGAACATTTAAAAAAAAAAGTGCTGGCAAGAATGTGGAGAAAAGGGAACACTGGTTCACTGCTGTTGGGAATGCAGATTGGTGCAGCCACTAGGGAAAACAGTATGGAGTTTCCTCCAAAAGTTAAAAATGGGAATTTCCATTCAACCCAGCAATCCCACTTCTGGGAATATATCCTAAAAACCCCAAAACACTAATCAGAAAAAAAATGTATGCCCCCCTATGTTCATAGCAGCATTATTTACAATACCTAAGATTTAGAAACAACCCAAGTGCCATCAATGTATGAGTGGATAAAAATGCTGTGGGACATTTACTCTATGAAATACTATGTAGCTTTACAAACAGAGATCTCTTATGCTTTGGGACAGCATGGATGGAACCAGGAAAACATTATCATAATTGAAATAAGCCAAACTGAGAAAGATAAATATCACATGATCTCACTTATTTGTAGAATCTACTGAACAAAATAAATTGACCAGCAATATAAAATCCAAAGCATGGATGCATGGAACAGACTGACATACCTTGATGTGGGATTGTGGGGAGGAGAAGAGATAAATCAAATACCTTACATGATTATATACATAGCCCATGGACATGGGTAATAGGGTAGTGAGGACCTGGGGGGGAGAGTAGAGGTGGGGAAGAAAGAAGTAAAAAGGGGGTGATGGGAGATATCTGTAGTACTATCAACAATAAAAATTATATTTAAAATAAAAAATAAATACTCCTACTATTGCCAATAAATAAATAAATAAATAAATAAATAAATAAATAAAATCCAGGCAACTCTGCCTGATAAGAACTGCCTTAACTCACCCAGTCTAGATCTTCAGCCTATAAATACCCTCTTTCAGCCCTTCTGAAAAACTTTAAATTAAAAACCATAAAGATCCATAGGAGCATAATCAGTGGACACGGGAAACTGGGGGTTAGGGAGGAAGGGGGGGAAGGGCGAGGGAAAAAATGGAGATCTATCTATCATCTGTTGTAATACTTATCTATCACTTGTTGTAATACTTTAAGCAATGAAATAAAAAAAAATAAATAAATAAAAAAAATAAATAAATAAATAAATAAAACTTATACATTTAGAGAGATAAAAAAAAAAAAAAAAAAAAAAAAAAAAAAAAAGACTGTCAGTATTCTTTCTTACTGAAGTAAGTCTAATAAACAGCTTTCCTGTTCCAAAGATTTTCTGGTGAACTTTTGGAGAAATGACAATCTATACTGCTGTTTTGGATTTGTTTGTTTGTTTGTTTGTTTGTTTGTTTTTGTTTTTAAATCCCATTGCTCCTCATCACTCTTCAGATGTCATTTTCTACTCTTCCTTATACAAAATTGGTTGATGTTGCTATTGATAGAGATACGGTTTTCTCCAATTTGGCTCCACCATCACTCCACTGAGCAGTGCTCTAGTAAAGGATACAAACAGCATTTATAGCACATGTCCAAAAGTCTACTTCTTTCCTGTAGTTTAGCACATCATCCCTCAACTCAAAGTGCTCTCCCTAAGTTGCTGTAGCACCACATTCTCTTGGTCCTCTCTGTCTTCACACTTTTTGTTGGTGCTCACTCCTTTCTTGCTACCAACTCTTCATTTAGGATGAAAACTAGAGCACTTCAGATCTTTGTATTGAACCTTCTTCTCTATAGTTTTTCTAAGTGATCTTCTCCATTCCCCAAATTCAAAATAATATTATTTTTGTGATGGTTCCCAAAGATATACCATCTTCTCAGACTTATTAGAGCTGTAAAATTGAATACAGTTAAACCTCATTATATTATTAGTGGACTATTTTTTTTATGAATTCATCTATTCAGAATTATTTCTAACCCCCAAATGAGTGCTTGTGGCATATTTGTCTTCATTCATGGCCATACACAGAACACCAAATATTTTTTTTTATTTTTATCCTACACAAACATTCTCAGCTGAGGTGTAACAAGGCAATGTTTTGTCTTATTGTTTCAGCTTTTATATTATACTGTAAACAAGTGTTTTTGTTTTTTCAACTTATTTATGTCATGTTTTTCAAATCTGTATGATTTCAGTGTGTGATTTCACTGTTTAAAATGACCCCCAAGAATGGTTCTGAAAGGCTCTCTAATACTCATAAATATAAGAAGATTATGCTCTGCTTTCAAGCAGGAAAACACATTTTAAAAAGTTTCATATTAATTGGTTAATGGAAATGTGACCAAAGGCTCCCTGAACTTCCCTTAGGGGCAATATTTCAGCATTCACTCATGCAGTGTTTCTGAAAAGATGATGGAACATACTACCATGAATAGAGAACTGATTATATCTTCTCTTAGATGACTTATAGCCACCTCAGGTTTTATCATGTAAAACTCTGAACTTTTTGATGTCATCCATTATTCTACACATCAGTATGTAGTACTAGTATTCTCTTAGTTACTGAAACCAAATCTTTAAACTCTGTTTGGATTTTTCAATGTTTTCTGCTTCCCACATCAAATCTGGTACCAAATTCTACTGTTTCTACCCCCAAGAATTATACAGAATATCTTTATTCCTGACCAACATCATGACAACTACCTCCAAACCAACTACTCACAGAATCTTCCCTGATTAGTGCAATATAATTCTAACTGGATTTGATAAAAAAAGTTTATCAAGCAAGTCACTTGATTTTTATACCTAATTCTTTCAATATATTTTCACTATCTTTGAATAAATTCCATCTTTTGACATGACTTATATGGCTAGCATGTTCTTCCCCCTTCCCACTGCTCCAAATAAACTTTTTGCCACTTTCTTAATTGTTTCTCATACTCTAAACTCAATTACCTTCTTGAGTTCCTGACATCACTGCTGGGAACTTCTCATTGGACTCCCATATATGAATGATACTTTTTTTTCATTGAACCCTAAAGCCAGCTCAAGAATTGCTCTTGTTATACTACATTAGAATTATCTGGCCTGTGCCTGTGTCTCCCACTGGACTGCAAATTCCTGTGGCCAAGAGCCAAATGCCTTCCATGAATACTTACCACATATCCTAGGGCCTGACATATAATAGACTGTCACTAAATCTCTACTGAAGCGTTCTTCCTAAACACTCTGCACAAGTTGGTTAGAGATTTCAGAAGTGGATTAATAACCAATGCTTTTGGGAAAGAAACATAAGGAATGCTGAGGATGAAATAAGACATTGCATAAGATGCATATCTAGACACTTTTTTTTGTTTTGTTTTAGCTTTCTATTGTTGACACTAATATAGATGTCCCTCACCTCCTTATCCCTCCTCCACCCAGACCCAACCCCTCTCTCTGACCCTTACCACACTGTTGTCTGTGTCTGTGGGTTATGCATATGTGTTCTTTAGCTAATCCTTCACCTTCTTTCATCCAGCCCCTCTTCCACCTTCCCCTTGACAACCGTCAGTCTGTTCCATGTATTCATGCCTCTGTTTCTATTTTGTTCACAAGTTTATTTTGTTCATTAGATTCCACATATACATGAGATCATAAGGTACTTATCTTTCTCTGACTGGTTTATTTCTAACTAGCATAATAATTTCCAGGTCCATTCATGCTGTCACAAAAAAATAATATTTTCTTCTTTTTTTCACAGCCACTGTGTAAATGTATCCATTAATCTACTGATGGACATTTGGGCTATTTCCAGAGCTTGGTTACTATAAATAATGCTACAAAGATCATAGGAGTGCATATATGCTTTCAAATTGGTGTTTTGGAATTCTTAACATATATTCCCAGAAATGGGAGGCTGAGTCAAAAGGCTGTTCCATTTTTTAAATTTTTTAAAGGTTTTAAGCAGACTTGGTAACTGTTCTGTTTAACAGGTATGCCAAAAAGTCTGACAGCATCAACACTTCACGTCCTTGGTAAATATTAACAGAAGTGGTGGGACTGAAAAAAGACATCAGACTCTACTGACTCTCAGCCACGTATTCTAGCAATCTCAGGTTTGAAAGTTTGAAAAAGTGGCAGGTATAAAGGCTTAAAATATAAGATAGCTTTTAAAAATGTGATGTCCCCTGTATGAAAAATCCTACTTTTAAAATAATTCCTCAGAATGCCTTAATTTTGTTTTCCAAACTCACTTTAAAAATCCCCAAGTTTTCTATCAAATGACCAGAGTGATTTTGTGTTGGTATGAGAGCTCATGTGAAGAATTATGTTCATGTGCTGAATTAGTTCCCATGGTCCACCCAGTTTAATGTGCAAGGAGTTAAGCACACTATTTCTAAATTCATCTCTTTCCTCTTTAGTAAATAATGTATATTTAATTACAAATGAGTGTTAGTATTGCAATGGGAATAACCTCACACATTAAAAAGTAGTGCATTTGCTCTTAAGCTTTGGTACTTAACAATTATTTGTAACAAAATTATTTACGACACTACTCATAATGAATCACCACACACCAGTCTCCCTACACACTGCAGGTAAGAAACTCTTACACACAACACACTCACACACACACCTAGTTGACAATACATTTGTACAAGGACATCACATTAAAACATGCTCAGGGTAAAAGTTATCTTATCAAGGGTAAAAATGTAAAAAAATAAACAAAAGGACTGAGACATGTGTAGACATGTAGTTTTGTTGGTAATTTGAGAAGCTGGTTTTATCAAATATTAGCAAATGTATTGCCCAGTACCTTACCCCACTTAATCATTAAACAGATCAGTAGATAAAAATCAGAGTGAAATCAAGATAAAAAAGAAGTTAATTTAACTTCATACTGGGGAGCATCTCATTCTTTTTTTAAAAAAAATAAATAAATTCTTTATTGTTTAAAGAAATTCTGCTCTGACCTCCCTGGCCAGTTGCCTGTTTATATTGGGGTGAGGGAGACGATAGCTGCATGTGGCTGCAAGTAAAACAGGGGAAGGAAAGGGAGGGTCTGCAGTCAGCCTTCAGGAGCCCAAAGTCCCAACACAAGGTGGCTAATCCTCTGTGATGTTATAAACAGCTCAGCCTGTTCCTGGGAGTGGAGAATGGTCAGCTTTCCAGAGAAAAACTCCTGGGAGGGGTCAGGATCCGGGCACAGCCACCAAATCAAAGCATGTCCTGTCCTTGTCTGTTCTCAAAATGTTTTTCTTTTCTGAGTAATGAACCCATGGAGGCACCATATCTTTGTACAGCCTGTTTCATCCTCCAGTTTCTCAGAGTCTATAAGAAAACCTCTTACCTATAGTTAGTAAGGTGAATAGTCATTAAACTGTGGTTCTATTCTTATTAGATGCCCTTCCCCCTATCATACTCGCTTGAGATTCTCCCTTCGGGTGTCTGTTAAACAAATGACCCACAGTGATTACTTTCCTCCAGTTGGACCTGTGCTTATGTCAGGGGCATGTCTCCTGGTCATCTATGTGATTGCTACAAACAGCATGCCCAGCTCTCTGCTCTTTCCAAAACATCCCCGAACTCCGTCTTCCCTGGACTTGGTGGGTGTGTGTGTGTGTGGTGGGGGGAGGTCAACACAAACTGTGGAAGCCCATCCTGAGGCACATTGACTGCAGACCATGAAGGTCAAGCTTCCGGACCTTCCCCTGTACAGACTCTCCATTTACCTCCATGTTCACTTGGCTATATATCCGATAAAAGTTGCAAAAGTCAGGTATATTACCCACAGAGGTCTAAAACCACTGTTTCTCACCCAGTCAGCTGCCTCTGCAATATCCCCTCCAAGCATCTTGAGGTTTTGGAAAATCCGAGTAAAATACTTGAGGATGTATGTGTTTTAATCCCCTTGAATTATGCTGTTTTTCTTGATAATGTAGTATGCATGCATGTAACAGCTTTTGAGATTTGTAAATTTTGTTTTTTTTTTTTCTCATTCTAATTTGATATTTTTTAAATTTTATTTTATTGATTTTTTACAGAGAGGAAGGGAGAGGGACAGAGAGTTAGAAACATTGATAAGAGAGAAACATTGATCAGCTGCCTCCTGAATACCCCCTATTGGGGATGTGCCCGCAACCAAGGTACATGCCCTTGACCAGACTCAAAGCTGGGACCCTTCAGTCCGCAGGCCAATGCTTCATCCACTGAGCCAAACTGGTTAGGGCTAATTTGATATTTTAACTTTAAATATACTGTTTTCTTTACTAAAGCCACTCCCTCCTTAGAAAAATAAACCTAAGTCTCCACAAAACTGGATTTACTTCTGCCTCCAGGGTTTGTTTAGATCCCACAAAGTAAACAAGCATCCACTTGGCCCATCAAGGAGAGTTGGCGGCTCTGTTGGGCCCGGCCACAAAAATGGAAGCTCCCTGCACCCTCAGGCTGCCATTGCCTATATTCTCCTTCCACCTCCTACTAACTTTCTGGTTTGTTGTTGTTACTGTTAACTTTCCATTTTGGCTAAGAAAGACTGCTCTCAGGTTGTGCTCAGGTTTCCCCAAATATGCCATAATCCCCTTTCCTTTTCCTCTTCTCCCCTGGTTCCTGGTGTCAAGTGTGGGCTTCCTCAAGCAGCATGGCATCCCTTGAGAACTGGCTTGAAATGCAGAATCTCAGACTGGTGCAGCCACTGTGGAAAACAGCATGACATTTCCTCAAAAACTTAAAAGTGGAACACCTATTTGACCCAGTAATCTCACTTCTAGGAATATATCCCAAGAACTCAGAAACACTAATCAAAAAGGATATATGCACCTCTATGTTCATAGCAGCATAATTCACCATAGCTAAAATTTGGAAACAGCCTAAGTGCCCATCAGCAGATGAGTGGACTACAAAAACTGTGGTACATCTACAAAATGAAATACTATGCTGCACTAAAAAAAGAATTCTTACCATTTGCAACAGCATGGATGGACCTGGAGAGCATTAGGCTAACAGAAATAAGCTAGTCAGAGAAAGATAAATGTCACATGATCTCACTTACTTGTGGAATATAATGAACATCAAAAACTGATGAACTAAAATAGATCCAGAGACACAGAAGCATCAAACAGACCATCCAACCTCAAGGGGAAGGCAGACTGTGTGTGTAGAGGGGAAGAGTTTGGAGATCAACCAAAGGACTTGTATGCATGCACCTAAGCATAACCACGGACAGAGTCCAAAAGAAGGGTGAGTGCATGTGCTGGCCAGGAGCGGGGAGAAGTCAATGGGGGAAAAAAGGATTCATATGCAACACTTTAAACAATAAAGGATATTTAAAAATGTAGAATCTCAAACCTCACTGACCCCTGCTGGAAAAGGATCTGTAGTCTATGTGATCCAGGTGCACAGTTAAGCTTTGCATAGGCTTAAGAATGTCCTTACTATTTGACATGTGCCAACACATATAAGTACTTAGATTATTTAATACCTTGCCCTCAGTTTTAGAGTTTATTGCACAAAATATTGGTTTATATTCTAGCTACATGGTGAACAAAAATGAACAAGTTTTCCTAGATAGTTTGTTACTAATAATTACTAAAATGTATTGAACCCTTACTACTGTGTTGAAACATATGGAATTGCCATTATTTTTATTGTGGTATAAAACACATAATGTAACATTTACCATTTTAACCATTTTAGAGTGTATAGTTCAGTGGTATTATGTTGTGCAACTGTCACCACCATCTATCCCCTTAACTCTTTCTATCTTATAAATCAAAATTCTATACTCACTAAAAAATACCTTCCAGATCTCTGCCATGAATATCTGTGTATATATATTCTTTTGAACTGGTGTTTTGGAAGTCTTAGGATCCCAGACCTGGGACCACTAGGTCAAAATGCAGTTGCATTTTTAATTATCTGAGGAAATTCTGCATTGTTTCCACAGTGGCTGCACAATCTGCATGCCCACCAATAGTGCACAAGGATTCCCTTTTCTCCACAACCTCACCAGCACTTGTTTATTGATTTATTGATGGTAGCCATTCTGGTAGGTGTGAGGTTTACTTCATTGTATTTTTAACTTGCATCTTTCTGATGATTAGTGAGTGTGACCATTTTTTTTCACATGTGTAGGGGCCATCTATATCCCTTATATGTGGAATGTATTAAATAAAATAAACTGAGGAACAAATTAGAAACAGAGATATGGGTACATGTAACAAACTGAGAGCTGTCAGAGAGATGGGCACCTGGATGGCTGGATGAAAGCAGGTGAAGAGATTAGCCAAAGAACATATAGGCATTACCCACAGACACAGACATCAGCATGGCGATGGTCAGAGTGAAGAGGGTGGGTGGGGCAAAGGCTGGGTGGAGGTAGGAAAAGGGAGGGAAGCAGATGTGTGTAATAGTGTCAACAATGAAAAAGACAGAAATGTTAGGCTTATTTTCAAATACTAAAAAGTGAAATTCTTTCTATTCTCCTTCCCAGCCCTTGGCAACCACAATTCTACTTTCTGTCTCTGTGATTTTGACTGTGCTTAGTATTTCATATAAGTGGGATCACACGGTATTCATCTTTTTACAGCTGGCTTACTTTATTTAGTAGAGGTCTGATACATGAAATCTGTGCAAGAGTAGGCCTTCCTTCCCCCGGCTTCCCTCTGGCACCCAGGACCCAGGCTTCCTTCTGGCTATTGGTAGGCACCTGGGTCCCAGGCTTCCCTCTGGCCACCAGCAGGCACCCAAGACTCAGGCTTCCCTCACAGCCTTGGCTTTATCCAGAAGGTCACCTGGAAGAATGTCTGGTCTAATTAGCATATTATGCTTTTAATTAGTGCACATTAAAAGGGAATTAATTAGAGGAAATATTTTAATATTGCTATTTGCCCTTTATCTATAATAGAAGTGTCAGAGATTAAAGAAAATAAGTAAAACGTATATGAAAATCTTCCTCCTGTCAGAGTCTGGGGTGCACCATGGAACCCAGAGTCAAGTCTTCAACTACCTACGTACACCTCAAAATCACTCGAGACCCAAACCTGGATGGCCCCCCTTCATTGGGCTAGATCCAGACCTGGCTGGTCCCACACTGTCAAGCCCTGACAGGTGTGGGGGGGTGAAGCCTCAGGTCCCCTGGGTGCCAGGGCAGGGGGGCATGACCTGAGGTCCCCCATCAAGCCCTGCTGGGTGGAGGGAGTGGCTTATGATCCTGCAGCCTGCCGCTGGGGCAGGGGGCACAGCCTGAGGTTCCCTGGCCTGGTGCTAGGGTGAGGAGCATAGCCTGAGGTCCCCTGGCCCAGCACCAGGGCTGAGGGCACACCTTGAGGGCCCCTGTCAAGTCCTGCTGGGTGGGGGCACAGCCTCAGGTCCCCTGGCCTGGGGCCAGGGCAGGGGGCATGGCCTGAGGTCCCCCAGCCTGGCACCAGGGAAGAGGGTGCAGCCTGAGTTCCTCTGGCCTGGTGCCAGGGCGGGGGAAGCAACGTGAGGTCTCCTGTCAAGCCCTGTGGGTGGAAGGCATGACCTGAGGTCCCCTGTTAAGCCCCATGCAGGAGATGAGTGGGCGCGCAGCCTCAGGTCCTTGCTGATTGCTCCTTAAGGCTCATTATGGGAATTTAGCCTCAGCTGTGGGTGCAAATTGACCGGAGTGATGGTCAATTTGCATATTCCCTCTTTATTATATAGGATAATATTCTCAAGTTTCATCCATAGTGCATACTATGTCAGAATTTCCTTCCTTTTAAAAACTGAATAATAACACATTGCATATGTGTGCCAAATTTTGCTTATATGATAAACTTTGAGTAGAAAGAGGGATTTCTTCCATATTTTAGCTATCCTAACATATAAAAAGCAAAGGCCATCATGACTGAAACAACCAGATGGGCGACCAAACAGCAGGCTGCATGGGGCAACAAGGCCAGCAGGGGGGGTTGTGAGGGACAACCAAACAACTGAACAGCAGGCTACGTAGGGCAACCAGGCTGGCATAGGGGGCACTTGGGGGTGACCAGGCTTATTTCCTGAGTATAATCCATGTTGCTGCAAATGGCATATTTCATCTTTTCTTATAGCTGAGCAATATTCCATGTGTATATGTACCACATCTTTTTTATCCAATCCTGTATTAATGGACACTTTGGCTGACTTCATGTCTTAACACCATGAACAGTGCAATGAACACAGGGCTGCATATATCTTTGTGAATAAATGTTTTTTAGTTTTTCAGGTAAATACCTAGAAGAGGGATTGCTGAGTGGTATGGTAATTTTTTAGAATGACCACACTGTCTTCCATAGTGGCAGCCCACATTACATTCCCACCAGCAGTGAATGAGAATTCGTTTTTCTCCACAACCTCTAAAACTTGTTACTTGTCTTATTGATAATAGCCATTTTAACAGGTATGACATGGTATCTCTTTGTAGTTTTAATATGCAATTCCCTTGTAGCTAGTGAAGTAGAGCATCTTTTCATGTATATACTGACCATGTGTATGTCTTCTTGGAGAAAGCTCTGTTGAGGTTCTCTGCCCATTTTTTTTTAAGTGGATTGTTTGTTTTGTGTTGAGTTGTATGAGTTTTGAACATATTTTGGTTATTATCCCCCTGTTATACCTGTTGTTTGCAAATATCACCTCCCAATAATTGATTGCCTTTTGTTGTGTTGTTGATTTCCTTTTCTGTTCACAGGCTTTTTAGTTCAATATAGATCCATTCATTTATTTTTGTCTTTACTTTCCTTACCTTTGGGGTCAAATTCTTTTAAAAAATTTTTCTCTAGGACCAAGGTCCATAACTTTTGTTTCTATCTTTCTTTTCTCTGTAATTTATTGTTTCAGGTCTTATATTTAGATCTTTGATCTACTTTTAATTAATTTTTATGCATGGGAACAAACTAATCTGATTTCATTCTTTTGCATGTGGCTTTCCAATTTTTCCAATACTGTTTATTGAAAAAGTTTTATTTTCCCCATTGTTTTTGACTTCTTTGTTGAAAATAATTTTCCCATATACATGTGATTTTATTCCTGGGCTTTCAATTCTGTTCCATTGGTCTGTGTGTCTGTTTTTCTACCAATACCAAGCTGTTTTGATAACTTAGTGCTATAGTAAAGTTTGAAATGTACTATCTCCAGCTTCGTTCTTTTTTTGTCAGGATTACTTTAGCTATTTGGAATCTTTTCTGGTTTAACACAAATATGATGATATTTTTGTTCTACTTCTTTAAAAAATGACATTGGGATTTGATGGAGATTGTATTAAATCTGTATATGGCCATTTTAACTATGTTGAGTCTTCCAATCCAGGAATATCTATCCATTTTGTTGTGTCTTTTTCAATCTCTTTTAAAAATGCTTTTTAATTATCATCATATAGGTCCTTCACATATCTTATATTCCTAGCTATTTTATTTTTTTTCATTGCATTTGAAAAAGCAATTATTTTATCTTTTTATTTTGAAATTTTATTGTTAGTACGCAGAAATTAAGTGGAATTTTATACACTGATTTTGTATCCTGAAACTTTACTGCTTTACTGTATTTGTTTTTTGTTTCTAATAGTCTTTTGGAGATGTCTTCAAGATTTTCTATATACAGAATCATATTTTTATTCGTTGAGAAACTGGCATACTTCTTTCCACAGTAGCTGCACCATTTCATATTCCCATAGTCAGTGCACCAGATTTCCAATTTCACTACATCCCAGTAACATATGTTTATTTGTTTGTTTGTTTTGTGTTTTGAATATGATAATGACCATCTTAACGCATGTGAGATGTATTTAATTGATTTGAATTTCTCTAATGATTAGTGATGTTGAGCATCTTTTCATGTGCTGATTGGTCACATGCACATTCTCTTTAAAGAAATATTTATTCAAGTCTTTTGCTTACTTTTTAATCAGATTGTTTCTTTGTTTTGTTGTTGAGTTTTAGGAGTTCTGTTTATATTCTGAATACTAATCCCTTATCAGATATAAAATTTGCAAATATTTTATCCTAAATATTTTCATCATGGACCTTTGTCTCTGCATTTTAAAGTAGTTCAAAGATTCAGTATTATTCTCTTTGTATGTTCAGCTAAGCGTTATACAATACTATGAGTCACACAATAAGGATGAAGTTAAACTAATCTGGACAAGGGCTAGTGAGGTGGTACTACAGAATGATGTCAACTGAGCAGGTCCTTTGGATCCCTGGCTCCTCATTTATATAAAACACAGTAAAAGCAGATAATTAATCATAATGTTTCTTTCCATGAATATACACCTTCAACTTTGACATTTGATCATTGAAAAATGTTAGTCATTTCCATTTCAATTTTTTCAATGTAATTGGCAGTAAAAATTAGTATGTGAATTTCTGTTCATATTGAGGCTCAAGTGAATACTTTATGTTGAAAGATTTAGTATTCCTAGCAATTTAATTTAGGAAATTTGCCTTTTAGACAGTCTTTGACAACTTTCACAGTTCTTGTTTTTGCTTTTTAGAAAATCTTTAATTGTTCTTGTTACTCTTTCAACTCCCTTTCATCCTTATGCACTATTTCAACAGAAAATAGTCTTTTAATAGTAGATAGATTGATATATATGTGTATTTGTGTATATATAGATGCTTACATATATTGAATATGTACATGTGCATAATCATATACATATTTATGCATACATCTACATATATGTACATCTAGGAATATACATGTGTGATACATATACAAAAGTACAATTATCTATAATAATAAAAGCATAATAAGCTAATTAGGCTGGATGTCCTTCCAGAAGACATTCTGGATGAAGCCAGGGCTGCAAGGGAAGCTAGGGCTATGAGGGAAGCCCAGGTCCCAGGTGCCAGAGGTAAGCTGGTGTAGGCAGCTGGGGGAAGGAAGGCCTACTCTTGCATGAATTTTGTGCATTGGGCCTCTAGTATATACTATAAGTCCTAAATGTAATACTATAACAACAGACTTGTGCACACACATATGTACAAGTGTACATGTGTGTGTATATAGGACATATATATATACACTAGGGACCCAGTGCACAAAAATTTGTGGACTCAGGAGGTCCCTCAGCCCGGCCTGTGCCCTCTCATAGTCTGGGACCCCTCTGGGGATGTCCACCTGCTGGCATACCTGGTCAGCCTGTGTGAGGGACTGATGGCTGTTTGCAGACTGGCCAAGCCCCCAATGTGTGGACCTTCACCCCATTGGGGTGTGGCCAGCCTGGGTGATGGACTGAGGGCCATTTTCAAGCTGCCCACAGCCCCTTCAGGTTTTGAGTCCCTACTGGGGTACCTGGCCAGCCTGGGTGAGGGGCTGATGGCTGTTTGCAGGCTTGCCAAGCCCCCCAGTGGGGTCCCTCATCCCACTGGGGTGTGGCCAGCCTGGGTGCGGGCCTGAGGGCCATTTTCAGGCTTTCAGGCTGCCCACAGTCCCTTCAGGTTTTGGGTCCCTACTGAGGTACCTGGTCAGCCTGGGTGAGGGGCTGATGGCTGTTTGCAGGCTGGCCAAGCCCCCCAGTGGGATCCCTTACCTCATTGGGGTGTGGCCAGTCTGGGTTTGGGGCTGAGGGCTTTTTGCAGGTTTTCAGGCTGCCCACAGCTCCCATTGACTCAACGTCCCAGCAAGGCTGGCTGGAAGCAGGTTTCTGGAGTTTATTTATCTTCCATAATTGATACACTGTTCCTTTGAGCCGAGGCCTAGGCAGGTAACAAAGCCTCCTGTTGGCTTCAGCTCTGTGGCTTCTATAATTGAAAGAATGTTGCCTTAGTAGACTCTAGGCAGGCAGTTTCCTCCATCACTGGTGCAGCAGAAGCCTGCTGTTTGCTTCAGCTCAGAGGCTTCTATAATTGAAACAATGTTGCAACAATGTTGCCTGGAGCTGGGAGAAGCCCAGCCGGCCAGCAGACAGTTTACTCCTGGTGCAACAGAAGCCTACTGTTTACTCTAGCTCCATGACTGCCGGCCTCCATCTTGGCTGGGTTAATTTGCATACAGCCACTCTGATTGGCTGTTGGGCATGGCTTAGGTGTCCTGTAGAAATGGTCAATTTTAATATTACTCTTTTATTAGATTAGATATTATGCATAAGTAATAATAATTCTTTCTTTTAGAACAGTAAATATTTATTTTTAAGATAATTTTAGAAAGCTACTGATAGCATGAAATATACAAAATTCTATAAGATGATTTTGACGCAGGATTTTTTTTAGGTAATGATAAATTCAGATAACTCCACAGGATACCTTTGGTTGCAAGTTCTGATTATAAGCATTATGCTTTTATTTAAATATCTATTCCTCTAGCTTTTTATAAGGATATATTCTGGTTTAACTCCATCTTTCAACAGTCCATTCTACTGGAATCAATCAGAGAGATGTACAAACCAAAGAATTACAGCAAACTTCTTAAGTTTTTTTTTTTTTTGAAGAAGCACAAATGAGGGCTGTCAATAAATAGTTTTGAAAACCTCTGTTTGCATAAAGCATATTCAGTGAAATTCAGTATAAGTTCAGTGATATTTGCTATAAATTCAGTTAAATTACAATGTGCTGTTAAACTTATTAGAAAATAACAATCAATTAGAAGTTATTATTTCTTGTTTTTGTTTTCAAGTTATATTCAATTTGAGGTATATCTTCAAACTTTATCTGAGACTCAATTATCTTTTTTGGTTGAGAGAGAGAGATTTGAAAAACATAAAACTGAGAGAAAACCTCATAGAAGAGATAGTGGAATGATTCTCTATTCCATCAGTTGGGTTTTACCTTCTTTGAGGGTGACATCCCATTCTTTACTCCTTTACAACCAGTTCTCAACACCAAGTACAGGACCCATGAAGGGACTTATGACATGGTAGACAATGCGATCCACATACTTCTGAGTTGATTACTTGATTTTACACCATGGTTCTGCATTCTTTTATCCACTCACATAAGCCCATTCTTTTGCTTATTTATCAGTTAAATCTTTTATTCATTTGAAGTTTAACTGGTTAAACACTAGACTAAGGAACAAAATCAAAGGCAGATGAACATTTAATGCCTTTATCATTACACCAACCTTGCTCTGGATTCCTTTGTTATCTCTGCTGGCAAGGAGACTCCTAGGAAATTACCACCTCAGGTAGGCTGGTGAATCAAGTGGTTCCTTATCATTTATTCCCAGCGGCAGTGCTGCTGTTGCCCTGGCTGCCAACCACTCTAACCTCCTGGGAGATACCTAGAGAGGTTAATTAGTTTACAGCTGGCCATAATTAGGATCAAAAGGCAGCAAGGAAAAAAACTCCTATAAATAATAAAGCATATGCAGAGGTTAAGCTGTCAGCTTGAGTAAACTTCAGTATTTTAACTAGAAATTAGACTCTCACAGATTCGGACGTTGTTAGATAGTTACCGAGAATGCCAAGTGAAAGTGCAATTAGGAAGGATCAGACACACCCAGGAATGTGCAGGCCATGAGCGTGGGGGAGGACACATGGGGCCCTCGATGGGCATGGTCTTCTCTGGTCATCAGGATTATCTAAGATAGCATGAGGCAGTGGCTCTGGACAGTGTCCAGGCTTTAAAGCCTATTCCCCACCTGACTACATATGACCCCAGGAGACGTTACTGTAAGAAATGTAGACTTTGGCGAGTTAACTCAGAGAAAGAATACTCTATCATTTACCATGTGCTCAACATTTGATATTCAATCTCCCCAGCACACATGAGAAGAGGAGGTCATTGACATCATCATGGAGATGACAGAAATAAGATTACGAAAGGAAATGTCACTTATTCTAGGTTATATCCTCATTAGTGAGCAAACCCAAATTCAGACACATGAGTTTCAGAACTCCAATCTACGCTCTTTCCTGCCTTTTGTGTATGAAATCCACCAATCCAAGTTTAATCTCGATATCCTGCTTTAGAATATATTTTAAGAGAGAATAAACTGTGATCTCAGTAACTATTTCCATTTAACTCTTCTAGCATTTTTTCCCCAGAAATTTGGGGTCCCAGAAGACACAGGAAAATAACTATCTTGAGAGAAGAGTCAATCATCTAACATCTTTCATAATGCCACTAACATAAGTAAAGGCTATTTTTCTCTAAGAGCTTTTACAAATGGAATTCAAATCCAAGCAAAATGCAAAGCCCAGAGAAGAGAAAGTAAGATACACTACAAACCCCATAGCATCATCCCTCGCCTCATTCACATAGCTCCCACCCCTTCAGGACTATCTCCCTCACCATCACACCTTCACTGTTTAATTTTTTATGGCATTCTAATTTTTATTTTTTGTTGTTTAAAGTTCACTGTCAATATTATGATGTATTAGTTTCAGGTGTACAGCTCTGTGCTCAGACCAATCATATAATTTACATGGCCATCCCCTCGATCTTTCTTGGTACCCTCCTGGCGCCATGCATAGTTATTACAATGTTATTAACTATGCTTTACTTTACATCCCTGTGACTGTTTTGTAACTACCAATATGAACTCCTAAATCCCTTCCCATCTTCATCCCTTTCTCCAAGTCCCCTAAGTTCGCTTCTCTCTGGCAATCACCAGTCCGCAAAATAAACAATAAAATTGAAACAGATATGAGTGTTTTTTGTTGGTCGGTTGATTGGTTGGTTTTGTTTTTAATTCTCTATATCTATCACATAGAACAATGCCTGGAACATAGAAGCAACTCAGCATACATTTTTAAATAAATTATTCAGGGAATGAATAAATGAACGGAAGGTAAATATTCATTTTGTAAATAAAGAATTTAAATCTCCCAGAAGTTAAGTAACTTGTACAAGTTTTGCCATTGGTAGTTCCTCATTATCTGATGTCCCATATTAAATGGAAATCTCCAGAAATAAATAACATACATTTTAAATCCTGTGCTACGCTGAGTAGTGGGATGAAATCTCATGCTGTCCTGCTCCATTTTTCCCTGGATGTGAAACATCCCTTTGTCCAGCACATTCATGCCTATAAGCATCTCACTCTCCAGTCACTTGTCGGTATGGTTATCAGATTGACTGTTGTGGTATCACTCAAACACAAGAGTAATATTTGTGTTTGCATCACTCTTATTTAATTAGTAATGATCCCAAAGCACAGAAATAGCGATGCTAGCAATTCAGATGTTTTAGAGAAGCCTTAAAGTGTTTCCTTCAAGTTAAAAAGTAAAATTTTCCACTTAATAAAGAAAAGATTGTATTTTGAGGTTGTTAAGATATACAGTAAGAACAATAATTCTATCTTTCAAAATGTGAAGTAAAAAAGGAAAGAGAACTTTGAGCTAGTTTTATTGTCTGACCTCAAACTGCAAAAATTGCAGCCAAAGTGAAAGATATATGCTTAGTTAAGATGAAGAAGCCATTGAATTTGGGGGTTGAAAGCATGAATAGAAAATGTGCATATATTTAGATCTAGATATATACGGGCCGGTATTACCCATGGTTCCAGACATCCACTGGTGGTCTTGAAACATATCCCCCGTGGATAAGGGTGGTGACTGTGTTAGCTCTATGATGAGTACTCAGGCCTGTTTGCATCTTTACCACTGCTCTAGCCAGCACATCCCATACATGTGCCCTCTCCCCAAGAATGATGTGGGACTTGCAAACCTCTGTCCAGCCAAGGAAATTGTAAGTAGCTTTCCAATATACCTCAAGATAATTCAAACGAGTAGGGGAGAAAAGGTGGTCATGACTATTTCTTACTGAAATTATCAGGCTTCTCAGAAGTTATGTTGAGGTTATGCACAAATTGGTTTATAAACTTAAATAAAAATAGTCATAGCAGAGGCTAGCATACTAGTTCTTAAAATCCATTTACTAATGTGAATCAGAAACCTTTAAAGGCTTCCTCCTCGTGGCGCACTAGATTCACATCTGGGAACATATTCTAAAGCATTATTACAAAACAAGGTAGATGGGTATGCTTATTTATAAGCACAAATCTTCTTACGCCAAATAGTTGTGCATTAGTGGAATATTTTAATGCCACATGGAAATTCTTATGCGACAGAATTAATTTATTAAAAATTACTTGTATATAACACAACACTATATATACACTAGAGGCCCGGTGTACAAAATTCACGCACGAGTGCAGTCCCTAGGCCTGGCTGGTGATTGAAGCATGAGTATCTGGTGTGGAAGGATAGGTCCCAGCTGACCTCTAGTCCATGGGCAGCACCTGGGCCCCTGGACCCCTGCATGCCCCCCTCCGCCTGAGTCACAGCGCCTGAGTCTCCACACTGCGATGCAGTGATGATGGCCAGACACCACAAGGGGCGCCACACAAAACCCAGGTAGACAGTGCTCTCTCTCTCTCACCTGGCCTCGCAGACCGACTCCTGTGCGAACCCACGGGGAGCCCAACTGGCCCCTGAGGTCTCGGTGATTGTGGCCCAGCTCACAGGGAAGAAGCTGCATAGGTGCAGGGAAGGCTTCTCTCGGCTGCCCTGTACCTATAGGGGGGCTTCCTTGGCATGTGAGTCCTGGCATCCTCAGTGTAAGGAAAGGTAATGGGGAGTGAGAGCAAGCTTGGAGGACACCCCGAATTCTCTCACCACACCTCTGTCCTCACCACCCCCGCCCCCAGGTAGCCAGGGAGAGGTCCCAGCTTGTCCTTGATACCTACTATGTTCTGTGCTGCCCCCCAGTGGTCAGCTCATGTTATAGCGAGGAGTTGACCTTCCGGTCTCATGGTAGAACAACTGCTTGTGAGCACAATTTACTTATTAGGCTTTTATTATATAGGATACACACATGACATCGTTTATAATGTATTATTAGTACTGATTGTGTGTGGCAGATAGATAGGTTCTTAACAGAAAAAGATATCAGGTGTTTTGTTTGTTTGTTTGTTTGTTGTTGTTGTTGTTGTTTTGCTAATTTCCAAGCTTTAAATGGGTATATTGTTTTATATAAAATTTGTAAATAAGGATAAAGCAAAACAAAAATAACAAAAATTGCCTCCTTCTTAATCAATTATTGGTTATTTCCATTATATAATTTTCTGATAGAATTAAACGAATCAACTTGCAAAATTAGCAAATTTGATTTGCTAATAGACACATAACCACAATTATACTTTGCTGTAGACTAAAACTTTTTATCTTCTAACTTAAATGTTATAACCTGATCCCCAAAGTGACAGTATTTGAAGGTGAGGATTTGGGAGGTAATTAAGTCAGAAAGTAGGTTTCTTATGATGAAATAAATGCCTTTCTAAATGAGGACCTAGAGAGCTATCTTGTACTTTCCACATTGTGCAGTTGTAGAAAAAAAAAACAACCCACAGACCTTGCATCTATCAACTAGGAAGAGGGTCTTCCCCAGACACTAAAACTACCCAGCCCTTGATGTTAAATGTCCAGTGTCTAAAACTGTAACAAATAAATTCCTACTATTTATAAATCTACTAGTGGCCTGGTACATGAAATTCATGTGGGGGGGGGGCATTTCTCAGCCTGGCCTGCACCCTCTTCAATCTGGAACCCCACAGGGATCGGGCCTAAACAAGCAGTCGGTCATCCCTCTCACAATCCGGGACTGCTGGCTCCTAACCTTTCACCTGCCTGCCTGCCTGATTGCCCCTAACCACTCTGCATGCCAGCCTGCTTACCCCCAACTGCCCCCCCTCTGGCCTTCTCACCCTAACTGCCCCCCTGCTGGCCTGCTTGCCCCCAAATGCCAGCCCTGCAGACCTGATTGCCTCCAACTGCTCCCTCGGCCTGATCAGCTTTAGCTGCCCCCACCCTGCTGGCCTGCTCACCCCCAACTGATCCCCTGCCTGTCTGCCCACCCTGCCAGGGCTCTGTGATCAATGCTGGGAAGAGGGAGACCCTGGCCACCCTGCTGTGGCTCTGGGATCAATGGCAGAGCAGAAGTAGGTGTTTCTCATCTGGCCTGGGCTCCACCATTAATCCCTGCCCATAAGGAGGCCCTGTCCACCAGGCCTGGGCTCTATGATCAATGGCAGAGCAGAGGTAGATGTTTCCCACCCGGCCTGCACTCTGCCATTAATCCATGGAAGGTCGTCTGGAAGGTCTCCCAATCTAATTAGCATATTAGCCTTTTATTAATATAGATAGTAGGTTTAGCTCTCATGTTTATTTGCATTAATTTCTAAGTACCTATTTAATTGGATTTTCAATAGAAAGTTCTGTAGGTGAGTCCAGGAGAAACCACAGAACGAAGGAAATAAAATATGGACATTGACATCATAAAATGAAGTTTTATGCAATCAGTGTTTTTTACATGCTTATCTTGAGAAGCACATTCGATTTTCTTAGATTTAAGCTTGACACTGCATGATATAAGGACAGTAAACCAACAACAGGTCAGATATTTTAAATATATAGAGAAAATGAATCATATAGAACATATCTATTGAAATGGCACTAAAAGCAATTGAAATATTGACAAGTGCAGATCCAATCCAACCTTTCTGTCCTCAGCAGAGGAAATAAAGAAAGATTATTTGATCCTATAAGGTTATAATCACTGGAATGAGGCCAACAGGAGGATTGCATAAATATAGTGTGGCATTCAGAGTTTTATTTCTTTTTCAATATTTGCAATCACATATTTGAACATGGCGACTGGAAGCAATAGACCATTGCATTACCTGGGATTGCATAGGAGGGCCATCCCAATATAACATATTATAGCAATTGATGTGAAAATAAGAGCGGAAGCTCAAAGAAGCATCTGCTTCTTCTTAGGCAAACTAATTAGAAATGCATATAAATTTACTTACAAAATGACCCTGAAAAATCTTATAAGTGAGAAAGTGGTTTCTGAGACAACTACATTATTTAAAAAATATTTTATTGATTTTTTACAGAAAGAAAGGGAGAGGGACATCATTGCTCTTGTACAGTGTTTCTCTGACCAGTGTTAAATATAGCAAGGATGACCCAAGCTAGACCAGAATTTTGCTCCTCCCAGGAAGTGCCCAAGATCTCTGTTGAAGCAGACTGCAGTATTGCATTCATTACTCCTTCAGAAACTAACTTAGTCACTCTGCCTTATGACATGACCACTATGGCCCAGGCTCTATGGTGGGAAATGGAACAGAGACAAATTAGGTGGCATCCCTGCCCTGGAGGCGTCACAGTGTAGTGAGGAAAGCAGTCAGGAACAATAGCCATAGGATGAGGTAGGTGATCATAAGGCAGGAGAACCCAACCTATTCTAGAGGAATTAAAAAAGGCTTCCAAGCAGAGGAAGCCTCTGAGCTGAGACTTTAGACAACTTAATGTTAGTAGGAAAAGAGTAAAATTGAGTGAGGAAGTCTCTGGCAAGAAAAAAAACACACAACATCATGCTGTTGAAATTTATTCTATAGCTCGGCAATTTAGTTTGTACAAAAGCCCAAGCTATTCAATTAAGTAAAAGCACCTGAATTTCACTATATTTGCTCTACCACCCTGTTCTATATTGTTACCCTAGATTTCAGTTTCCAGATGTTTGCAGGAAAACCTAAAAATAAGTGGGAAGTAGTAATATAAAGTGGATTATTAACTACTTTCTGGAAACCTAGCCTATTTCATACATATAGAATTTCAGAATCAATAAAAATATTTTAAAAAGAAAAGAATTAGGCAGCTGTAAATCTAGATCTCTTCAGTGTAGTCATCTGTATGTGCAATCTTAACAGTGACTAAAACGGTCTGTACCAATATAGGACATGAGGGAATGGATCAGAAACTACACTGAAATCAGGTTTATCTAAATCTCAGCAGCTGCTCTGTCTGGTAGATATTTTCACAATGTATTGAGGAGGCATTTAGTAGGCTATGAGCACTCTGCTAGGGAAACAGAATGAAATAAGCACTGATAATGCAGATTATGATATGGTTGTAATTAACCTCGTTACTAATAACAGGAAAGGAGCAAAGGAAAGGACAAATATTATAAGGACACCATTTAGGCAGCTTCTTGAGGACGCTACAACTTAGCCCTACCTAGGGAGCCACCTGTCCACGGTCCACTCCTTGCAGATCACTGGGGTAAGGGACTGGGCAAGAGGGAAGGTAAGCACATACCCATTAAAGCTGGGGACTAGCAAAGGTGCTTGCTATCTGTCACACCTGGGAGCAGAGATCATTGTCTAGAATGGGCGATGCCGCTGCAGGCAAGGGGAGATTTAGGGTACTTATTCCCTGAACAGAGAAGGTCATTCTCTTGTTCCTTGTGCTTCCTCTTGCTTGACTCCTGCCTTGTGGGGCTCTCCCTCCTGCTTCCTGTATTTCCCCATATGACACATGGCCATGTGGCTCCCAGAAACAATGGACTAATGGACTGGAACTAGCCTGATGTTGACCTGGACCCAGCTGTGATAAGGAATGGAAACTCTGCACACTGACTTTGCTTTTAGCTCTACTGAAACCCCAAGGACACTGTTTTCAGAACTAGACTTTGGAAACTCAGGTATATAATTCCAAACAAATAAAAATCACTCTTTCTCTTCTCTAGAGATACCAAAAGGACTCCACACCTGACACTCATTGGGGAAGATACCCCAACTAGAGGTTTCATAAATAGGCCTATATGTGTTCTTGGTATCAGGATACTGCTGGATCTATTTGATGAAATCAGAAGCATACCATTCTATTGTATAGTATGGATGAGTTTGTGGAGAAATGGTATTACTTTTTTTGCTTAATGGTGTGAAGAAATGGTATTACTTTTTTTTTAATCTTAATGCTTATTAAGGGTTCTGATCCATGAATATGGTAGTTCTTTTTTATTTATTTAGATTTTCTTTAGTTTCTTTTAGCAATGATTTATGGTTTTTGTTGTATAATGCTTGTACTTCTTTTATTAATATTTTAATGTCATGCATTTTATGTTATTGCAAATGGAATTGTTTTCTTAATATCATTTCAGTCTGTTCATTGCTTTTATATACAAATACAGTTAAATTTTGTGTATTGATCTTGTATTTTGCCACCATGCTAAATTCATTTTATTGTTCTAATAGTTCTCTTAAAGATTTTTCTTTATATAGATCATGTTATTTGTAAATAGAGAATGTACTTCTTTATTTCCAATCTGAATGTTTTAAAATGTATTTTTCTTGCCTAATTTCTCTGGGTAGAACCTCCAGTAAAATGTTGAGTATAAATGGTGAGAATGGACATCTTGCTTCTGATCAATGGAGCAATCTTTAGTCTTTGACCATTAATATAGTATTATATGTGTTTTTTTCATAGATACCCTTTATCAGGTTCTAAAAGTTTTCTTCTATTTTTAAGTTTGAGTGTCAATTTTTATCAAATGCTTAGCTTCATCTATTACATTAATTATGGTATTATTTTTATCTTTTATTATATTAATATAATTTGTGATTTTGATTGATTTTTTAGTTTTAGCACTATTTTTTCCATTGTGGTGAAGCATACATAACAGAAGATATATAATTATGACCATTATTGCAGTGTACAACTCAATGGCATTTCATACTGTCACAATGTTGTGCACCTATGACCTCTGTCTAGTTCCGGAACACCTACATCACCCCTAAAGGAAACCTCATGCCCTGAAACTGTCACTCCCCATCCTTATTAAACCAATCTTGCATACTTGGGATAAATTTTATTTTATTACATTGCATAACCTTTTCAATTTATTTCCTTAACTATGTTAGCTAATGTTTTATAAATGATTTTTGCATCTATATTCTTAATGATTAGTGGCCTATAATTTTCTTTTCTTGTGACACATTTCTCTTGTTTTGGTATAGCATAACACTAGTTTCATAGAGTGAGTTGGGAAGTGACATCTTTTCCTATTTTTGGAAGTATTTGTAAATGATTGTTATTGATTATCTTTAAATTTGATGGAAATTACCAATAAAGCCATCTAGATCTGGGAAGTTTTTAAATGAGCCATTAAATCATCTTATGTGTTACTAGGGGCCCGGTGCACAAAAATTTGTGCACTTGGGGGGGGGGGTGTTCCTCAGCCCGGCCTGTGCCCTCTCCCAGTCTGGGATCCTTCTGGGGATGTCCACCTGCTGGTGTGCCTGGCCAGCTTGGGTGAGGGGCCAATGTCTGTTTGCAAGCTGGCCAAGCTCCCCAGTGGAGACCCTCACCCCAGGGGGTGTGGCAAGCCTGGGTGAGGGGCTAAGGGCAGTTTTCAGGCCAGCCACAGCTCCCACTGACCCTACGGGCCACCCGCCTGGGAAGCTGATGGTTGGGTGACACTGTCCATCCCATGGCCTCCCGGGCGGGGGCCGCGGGGGACCAGCAGCCTGGTCCCCGGGTGGGGTGGCGCTGGCCGCCCCATGGCCTCCTGGGCGGGGCCGCGGGGGTCCCGCCGCCTGTTCCTTGCGCCCTGGAAGGCTCCCGCCCAGGAAGTCGAGGCTGTGGCGGCGGGGCTGCGGGGATCCGGCCGCCTCGCCCCCGCGCCCCGGAATGCTCCCGAGGCTGCAGCGGCTCCGGCCGCCCCACAACCTCCCTGGCGGGGGCCGCGGGGGTCCGGCCGCCTCATCCCCGCGCCCCAGAAGGCTTCCGAGGCTGGGGCAGCGCCTCAGCCTCGGGAGCCTTCTGGGGCGTGGGCAGCCACCTGGTGCCCGCCTCCTCCTCCTCCCCCCCCCCCGGATCCCGCCTGGAAAGGCATTGGCAGGCCCAAGGTGCTGGATGCCTTCTCAGGCAGGAGGCTCCCAAGATGGCGGAGGCCGCAGCCCTGGAGAAGCAGCACACCAGGGCTGTGGCCTCCGCCATCTTGGCTGGACTAATTTGCATACAGTCGCTCTGATTGGCTGGTGGGCGTAGCTTACCCCCGTCCCGGAGAAACAGTTAATTTTAATATTTCGCTTTTATTAGTTTAGATATCTTAACTTATATTTTCTGTTTCTTTATGTATCCATATTGTAGTTGTGCCTTTCTAAGAATTTGTGTATTTAATCTAAGGTTAAGTTAGACAATTTCTTAGACTAGCATTATGTGTCTAGAACTAAATCCCATGACTTTCTGTTCTTTTGGCCACTTGAAAAATGTATCTTTATATTTTACTAGAGGCATAAGGCATGAATTAGTGCACCTTGAATGGAATTGTGGGTCACAAGGCTGAGGTGGGCATAGGGGCGTGTATCGGCCCATCCTTTGCGCCTCCGCCCGGATCCCCCCACAGCAGCACCCAGTCCCCTGTCTGCCGGCAGCCCCACTCCAGCTGCTGCTGCTCCCACATGCTGATGGCATCAGCCCTGCTTGCACCTACTGACAGCATGGGGTGATTGGGTCAGAGCCAGCAGCTGCTGTAAGTGGGGCAGGCACTGGCAGCAGGTGCATGTGGCCGCCGCTGGCCCTGGTCAACCTTCAGGAGCAGAGAAACCCTGAGGGGTGATCAGGGCTGACAGCTGGCACTTGCACCCGCTGATGGCACCAAGCAATTGGGGCTGGCACCAGGAGCCAGCAGTGCGTGTGAGTGGCATCAGGACCATGGCGTGTGGTAGCAAAGAATTTTCAGTAACTAGCAGAAGCTCTCTCCCATGATAGTGACCAGTGCCCAACCTTGGTCTGGCACCCCTGCTCACCTGCTCCACTATCCCACCATGGCCGATGCCCACCATGTTCTGCGCTTGCCACCTGGAGGTCAGCACATGTCATAATAACCAGTTGTTTGGTTATTCAGTTTTTTGGTTATTCCATAATTCAGTCTATTTGCATATTAAGGTCTTATATATATAGACTAGAGGCCTGGTGCACAAAAATTTGTGCACACAGGGGCGTCCCTCAGCCTGGCCTGTGCCCTCTCACAGTCAGGGGCCCCTTGGGGGATGTCCACCTGCTGGCTTAGGCCTGCTCCTCGGGTGATCAGGACTAAGCTGGCAGTCACACATCCCTCTGGCAGCCGAGAGCCCTCAGGGCATGTCCGCTTGCCAGCGGGGAGCAGGCCTAAGCTGTAGTCAGACATCCTTAGCGCTACTGAGGAGGTGGGAGAGGCTCCCATCACCACCGCTGTACTTGCAGCCCTCAGCCTGGCTTGTGGCCGAGCAGAGCTCCCCCTGTGGGAATGCACTGGCCACCAGGGGCAGCGCCTGCATCGAGCATCTGCCCCCTGGTGGTCAATGTGTGTCATAGTGACCAGTCACTCCCAGTGGTTCTACTATTAGGGCCAATTTGCATATTATCCTTTTATTATATAGGATAGAGGCCTGGTGTATGGGTGGGGACCAGCTGGTTTGCCCTGAAGGGTTTCTTGGATCAGTGTGGGGTTCCCACTGGGGTTCCTGGCCAGCCTGGGTGAGGGGCTGAGGGTCGTTTTCAGGCAAGCTACATCCTTTCAGGGTGGGGGTTCCTGCTGGGGTGCCTGGCCAGCCTGGGTGAGGGGCTAAGGGCCGTTTTCAGACTGGCCAAGCCCCCCAGCAGGAACCCTCACCTCATGAGGGTGGGGCTATCCTGGGTGAGGGGCTAATGGCTGTTTGCAGGCTGGCCACAGCCCCCAGCAACCCAGGCTGGCTGGAAGCAGGTATCTGGGGTTTATTTATCTTCTATAATTGAAACTTTGTTGCCTTGAGCGGAGACCACAGCCTGCTTAGGCAGGCAGCTTCCTCCATCGCCAGGGCAGCCAAGGCTCCTAGCTCTGTGGCTGCCACTCACTATCTTGGATGGGTTAATTTGCATGTAGTCACTCTGATTGGGTGGTGGGCTTAGCTTGGGATGTAGTGGAGTGATGCAATTAGCATATTACTCTTTTATTATTGTAGATACTGGAGGCCTGGTGGGGTCCCTTGGCTTGGCCTGCAGGGATCAGTGGGCCAATGTACTGCTGCAGTCTGGCCTTACCCACCAGCTCATTGGGCTCCAGCCCAATGTCCTTATTGATCCTGCACAGCATGAAGTAGTGCATGAACGAGCAGGCGGCTGGGGAGGAGCCCAGGCCCATGCATCCTGGCCCTGCTGAGCCTACTGCTACCACAGCTCTGGTGTGCAGGGGGAGTGTCTGTGGGAGAGGCTCACGCTACAGCTGTGCTTGTCAGCTGTGAGCCCTGCGCCTGGTGCCAATCTGTTAGCTGAGCGGCGCTCCCACTGTGGGGATGCACTGACCCCTAAAGGGCAGCTCCTGAATTAAGTGTCTGCCCCGTGATGGTCAGTGAATGTCATAGCTACCAGCCAGTTGTCCAGTCATCCAGTCACTTAGATTTTTATATATACAGATAATTAAATGCATACATTTTCCACATCTTTTTAGTCAGATTCATATATTCCATAAGGACAACATTTATGTGCTATTTTTATAATTCCTTCAACTTAACTTAATATATTGTTATAAACAAGTCTTGAATAAATTGTGGGTTCTGTTGTCATCATTTTCATCATCATGTTCATCTCTGGAAAGCTCATATATGATTTATAAACAACAGTGCTTGTTCTCGACTCAAGGAGACATCACAGCAGGCTCTAAGTAGCAAATGCATGTCTTACTACCACATCTAATCATCTGATCACCAAGACTTAAAAGGTTTAATTTGACTTCGACAGAGAGGAGAGTGATGTGCTGAGTAATAATGTCTGTGGTGGTAAATGAGAAACAGTGAAGATTTCAATATCTTGTATTACCGATGATCTAAAAATGTTGGGACACTGAAATAGAACCCATGCTCTAGAGACTCACCACCAGGGCCACGCTACCATGCCAAGCAGGAATAAATGCATCCACCTTCATAACACATTCAAGAACGGTGCATGTACTCTTTGTTACATCATGTGTGTGTTTTTGTTTTGTTTTTTTTTTTCTCATAGGCATTTTGTCTTCAAAAATGTCAAGCCTCATTAACAGGACTTTTTGTAATGATGACATGAAAACTCCATCTCAGTTTCTGGCAAATAACTCCAATTTTAGTGAGACCTGTATCAGTTTCTTCTCATTTTCTCTCCTCAAAAAGCTATAAGATAATTTTGATCAGTTGAATTTAGTAAAAGGTTTATTATGTCCAACTTGGGAGACATTATTGGTTCTTTGGTTGTGGAGAGAATAGAAACATGTGCTTGCATTAGGGTTGTGGGGATCATGGTCTATTTCAACGTTCATTTTGTATAACTGTTGGGATAGACACACTAACTCACTTCTTTGAACAAACATCAAGTAAATGCCTTTTTATCTTTTAATTTATCCACATCTTTTTTATATAATGTTGTCTTATCTTCCTTATTTTAGAAAACACTTCACATTGCCTGATACAAGACAATATTTAAACTTTCCTCTTTAATTCATTTTGCTTCAAATTTGCTTTCTTCCTATTCCTCACAAAGTGGCAGTAAACAAAATATATTAAAATGAGGTGCACTGTATGGAAATTCCAAATGAAGTCATCATGGATGAAAAGAAGAATAGTGAAGGCTTCAAAAAAGGAGCATACCATTAATATGTATAAACTCATCAGTGACCGCATCATCATTATAAGCTGGTTTGAGGGGGAAAAAGAACCTTCGATTATTACTCTGTCAAGTTGAGTCGTGGAGTTTATTCTGCACCATAATTCAGCTTATTTCCTTTTTCTGTTACTGAGACTACTTCCACAGGAGACCACAGTGCTGAAATCTCTCATTATTTCCAGAAAGAACCTAGTATTGGAAGAAAAAAAAAACACGACTAAAGATATTTTGTCATTTTTAATTAATTTGAATCTTTATTAATGAAAATTATCTACCTAATTATTATATTCAGGAATATATAGACCACTACTAGAAAAATATGAACCATCAAATGAAAGTATTTATTAATATGTTTGCATGTACATGTACCACAGAAAGGAATTTGGAGAAAAATAAAGTCAATTTGCTTAAAGACTAAAGCCTACTTTCCTAGCCCAACCTGGCATCTATAGAAATGATTTTCTTCTCTGTGTGTTTGATATATTCACTATTTCCCACACTAGGAAAATTAACCAACACTTTAACTAAGAAAACAAAACTATCAGTTGTTATTATTTCATTCAGACTGTATAAATTGATTTTCACTAAGAGGCTCAAGTGCCTAGCAGTTATATCTTGTGCACTAAGGTCCAGTAATCGTAGAGTTGCCACATTCTAGCAGTTGCAAGAATGTTCTTCTCACGAATCCAAAGTCCTGAACCTCCACTTTTTCTAAACCCACCCTCATGACTTTCTTCACAATCACAAATGTTCACATACATTTATGAATATAGTTCATATTAATACTAGAGGCCCAGTGAATAAAATTTGTACGTGGACGGGGGGCTTTCCTCAGCCCAGCCTGTATCCTCTCCAATCCAGAACCCCTCTGGGATGTCTAACTGATGGTTTACCAGCAGTTGGATATCCTTCCCATAATCCAGGACCACTGACTCCTAACTGTTCACCTGCCTGCCTGCCTGATCGCTCCTAACTGCCTGCCCCTGCCAGCCTGACCACACCTAATTGCCTCTGCCTGCAGGCCTGGTTGCCCCCAACTGCCAGCCTGCTGTCCTGGTCACCTCTAACTGCCCCCCTTGTCAGCCTAGTCACTCCTTACTGCCACCCCTGCCAGTCTGCTCAGCTCCAACTTACCCCCTCTGCCAACCTGATTGCCCCTAACTGCTCCCCCACCAGCCTGAATGCTCTTTACTGCCCCGTCTCTACTGGCCTGGTTGCCCCAACTACTCCCCCCACCAGACTGGTCACCCCATGCAGCCTGCTGTTAAGTCATTTGGTCGTCGCTCACTAACCCCCCTACAGACTGCTATTTGGTCATTACTGTTGCTGTGATGGCATCCTGGACAATTTGCATATTCTTCTATTATTAGTAGAGATTTCCTTTAGTTCCTTTTTGTCATAGAATGATTTTCCAGCTCTATATTCATGCAAATGCTTTTTAACCTAAATTCTACTTCATCCTCTCTTTTTCTATTTATATATATGGAAAAGTAAATGGTGTTGGGAAAATTGGACAGGTAAATATATATATCCTATCCAATAAGAGAGTAATATGCAAATTAATCATCATTCCAGGACAAAAATGGTGGCGCTGATAGCAGTGGGGCAGGATGTTGGTGGCATTACCCTGGCAATGGGAGCAAAGCAGGCAATCAGACCACAGGCAGCACCCAGCAGGGCTCACTGGGAGGTTGCCATGATGATCCCCGAGCAGATGAGCGGGGGCCGCAGGTGGCGCTCAGCAGGGCCTGCTGGGTGCCAGCTGTGGAGGAGATGGAGCCAGCTATTGGGATCCCAGAGACGATGCCCAGCAAGGCCAGCTGGGCTCCAGCTGCAGAGGTGGGGGAGCCAGCGATGGAAACCCCACAGGCAGCACACAGCAGGGCCTGCTTGGAGGTCACCATGATGACCCCTGAGCAGACAAGCAGGAGCTGCAGGCAGCACACAGCAGGGCCTGCAAGGTGGTGGCTATGGCAACGGTGGGATAAGCAATGGGGACCCGCAGGCAGCACCCAGCAGAGTCTGCTGGGAGGTCACCATGATGACCCCCGAGCAGACAAGTGGGGGCTGCAGGAAGCACACAGTTGGGCCTGTTGGGTGGTGGCAGTGGCGAGGGGGGAGCAGGCAAGCAGACGACCAGAGAGCAGGCAATCGGACCAGCAGGCAGCACATAGCAGGGCCTGCTGAGCTGTGGCTGTGGTGAAGAGGGAGCAAGTAATCAGGACCCCCAGGCAGCACCCAGCAGGGCCTGCTGGACAGTGGCTGCATCCACCAGAGAACAGGCAAGTGGGGCGACCAGGAGCAGGCAATCATCCCACAGGCAGCACCCAGCAGGGCCTGCTTGCCCATCCCCATGGTGTGGAGCAGACAGGCCTGGCAGAGAGCAGAGAACCACGTGGAGTGGGCCCAAGCCATCAGTAGCACATCTCCTGAGGGCTCCCAAATTGGGGAAGGTACAGGTTGGGCTGAGGGACCTCTCCGCCTGCCCTCCCCTTCTCCCACCTACCTGTGCATGAATTTCATGCACCAGGCTCCTACTGTGTGTGTGTGTGTGTATAACTTTTATTTATTTATAACTAGAGGCCCAATGCACGAAATTGGTGCAAGGGGCTGGGCCCTCATAGCCCCAGCTGCCTTGGGTCTTGCAGCCCTGGCTTCTTCCAGAAGGCGATCTGGAAGGTCATCCAGAATGTTGTTGTCCAGATGATCGTTCTGCTGTTTGGTCTAATTAGTACATTAACTCTTTATTATAGAGGATGATAAACAGTGCTCATTAAAGGAGTTCTTAAATCAGAAATTTATTAAAAATTAATTATTTACCTTATAATTTGGAGAAATTTGCAATAATTAGTCATCTATGTGATGAGCCTATGAATCAAAATTATTTTATCAAATTTCATAAAATAATGGCTGTACTCATTGAATTACTTGATTTTACCTTGTAGATTGCTTCTTTGTAGCTTCTACCTCTTAGTGAGAAAATCTGAGTAAATGCAGACATGATTTTAAATTTGTTTTATTTTGGAAATTGGGGTATATATCAGTAGAAATCTGCATCAAGTTTTTTTTTTCTTTTTAAGTTTTCATGTATTTATTTGTTGATTTCTTTATCACACGTTTACTGAGATATTCCCAGAACAAGTAGCACGTGTAGTGGCTACCAATGGGAGCCAAACAGTAGGAATGATCACAATTCACAGTGACCTGCTCAGCAGAAAATCCCAATAGATTTCATCACTAAAGAAATTATTGGCCATGCCCTAGGAAAAATATTATTATAAGAGATGTCTGAAATTTTACTACCTATGTTTCCTACTTTTTACTTTTTTCCTCAAGATTGCTGAGGTTATTCAAGTTTTCCTTTGACTTCATAGGATTTATTGGAATATGTGTTCTAGATCTGTGAAATGGGACTACATCAAACTAAAAAGCATCTGCACAGCAAAAGAAAACATAACAAAATAAGGGAACCCATGGTATGAGTACCCATATTTTTCAATGAAATATCTGGTAAAGGGTTAATATCCAAAACATATAAAGAACTTATACAATTCAACCACAGGAAGAAAATAACCTATTAAAATTGGCAAAAAAACCTGAATAGACACTTCTCCAAAGAGGACATACAGATGACCAATAGACATATGAAAAATATGCAATATCACTAATCATCAGAGAGATGCACATTTAACCCACAATGAGATATCACTTCACACCTGTCAGAATGACTACCATCAATAATTCATATGGTAACTTAGACTTTAATATATCTTATATAATAAAAGCCTAATATGCAAATTGTGCCCTCGGGTGGTCATTCAACCGGGAGCTCAATTGCTTGCTCTGATGTGTGCTGACCACCAGGGGGCAGCGATATGGTACTGGCAGTGGGTGGCAGTGGAGGTGCTGCTGGCCCCAATGGGCCCCGATAAGAGCTGGAGCAGTTGAGCAGGTGGCAGCAGGTCAAAGCAGGTATGAGCGTGGGATCAACCACCCTGCAGATGGTGACCATCAGGGAGCGGGGCTGCCACCTGCCCCTTCTCTTCCCCCACCCATCTCCCAGGTTTTGAGGGAGAAAGATATCCCCCACAGGCAGGATGGTGGAGCAGGTGAGGGGTGGCACCAGGCCAAGACAGGGTGCCAGAGAACCTGGGGGCATGAGCTGGGACCTGATCTCTGCACGCTACCCTAAGGAAGCCCACCTGTGCATGTATTTGTGCACTGATCCTATAGGTCTATATCTATCTATATCTATATCTATCTATATCTATATCTATATCTATATCTATATCTATATCTATATCTATATCTATATCTATCTATATCTATCATCTATATCTATTTTTCTATACATATATATCTAGATATCTAATCTAATAAAAGGGTAATACGAAAATTAACTCTCACTCCGCTATACCTAAGCCATGCCCACCAGCCAAGCCACGCTCATCAGCCAATCACAGCTATAATATGCAAATTACCCCAGCCAAATGGCGGCCGGCAGCCACAGAGTTCAACAGGCCAGCAATGAAAAAAACTGCCTGCCTAGTCTGGCTGTGGCCTCCACTCAAGGCAACAAAGTTTCAATTATAGAAGATAAATAAACCCCAGAAACCTGCTTTCAGCCAGTGGCCTCACTGGGACCTTGGGTCAATGGGAGCTGTGGCCAGACTGAAAACAGCTCTCAGCCCCTCACCCAGGCTGGCCAAGCACCCCAGTAGAAACCTGAACCCTGAAGAGAGCTGTGGGCAACCTGAAAATGGCCCTCAGTCCCTCACCCAGGCTGGCGAGGCACCCCAGTAGGAACCCAAACCCTGAAGGGATTATGGGCAGCCTGAAAATGTAGACATCCCCTGAGGGGTCCCAGACTGCGAGAGGGCACAGGCCAGGCTGAGGGACCACCCTGAGTGCACAGATTTTTGTGCACCAGGCCCCTACTATCTATGTATCTATCTATATTTATGCTATATCTATATCTATATCTATATCTATATCTATATCTATATCTATATCTATATCTATATCTATATCTATATCTATATAGATAGATAGCCAAGATCTGTAAATCACTCATAGAAGAGTAGATAAAAAAAAAAGCAGTGATAGATTTACAATATGGAATGCCACTAGGGCGTAAGAAAGAAGGAACTCTTACTTTCTCAACAGCATGGATGGACCTGGAAATTATGCTAAGCAAAATAAACCAGACAGAGAAAGGGAGATTCAATATGATTTCACTTATATATGGAATCTAATGAACAAAATAAACTGGCAAACAAAATAGAAACAGAGGTCCCTGGCCAGGTTCCTCAGTTGGTTGAATTGTCATCCCATACACCAAATGTTCCTGGGTTCAGTCCTCAGTTGAAGCATGTATAGGAGGCAACCAGTTGTTGTTTCTCTCATATCAAAGTCTCTCCCTTTCTTTCTTTCTTTCTTTCTTTCTTTCTTTCTTTCTTTCTTTCTTTCTTTCTTTCTTTCTTTCTTTCTTTCTTTCTCTCATTTCCCTCCTTCTCTCTCTAAACGTCAATGAAAACATAACCTTGGGTAAGGATTAAAAAATAAAAAAGAACCGGAAGCATGGATACATGGAACAGATTGACAGAGTTTAGAGGGCTGGTGGATGGGGGAGACTAGATGCAAGTAGCTTAAGAGATTAGACAAAGAACATATATGGAAAGCCCATGGACACAGATAACAGTGTGGTGACTGCCAGAGGCAATGGGGCAGGTGTTGGGTGGAGGAGGTATAGAGAGAGAAAATGAGGGACATATATAATAGTGTCAACCAGCCTATCTAATAAAAGATTAATATGCATATTGACCATCACTCCAACACACAAGATGGCCACCACCATGTGGTCAAAGATGGCCTCCCCCATGTGGACACAAGATAGCCGACAAGGGAGGGAAGTTGGAGGTGACTGGGCTAGAAGAAGAGGGCAGTTTGGGGCAACCAGGCCTGCAGAGGAGGATAGTTTTTGGGAGGCAAACCTGCAGGGGAGGGCAGTTGAAGGGGCCAGGCCTGTAGGGGAGGGCTGTTGGGGGGAACCATGCTGGCAGGGGAGGGCAGTTAGGGGTAACTGGGCCAGCAGAGGAGGGCAGTTGGGAGTGACCACGCTGGCAGGGGAAGGCAGTTAGGGGTAACCAGGTCAGCAGAGTAGGGCAGTTGAGGGTGACCAGGCCAGCAGGGGAACAGTTAGGCGTCAATCAACCTGGCAGGGGAGTAATTAAGGGTAATCAGGCCGGCAGCTGGCCCACATGGCTGAGTATGTGCACATCAGCAACTTCAATCAGGACCATTTTGTGGTTCTTAGCTATTGGACTTACACATAGCATTAAAGACCCTAGCATTCCTTGAAGCCACAGAACCTACCTAGTACACACCACAAGCCACACAATGTTATTGCCATCAGAAGCCCCATATGTGATACCTTATACTACTAGACCAAGAGTCAAAGCACATACTAGCATGCCTCTCTGCTTGCAGGTGACCTTATATATTTACTAAAGTCAGTTCATGAAACTCTGGAAGAGATACTAGTAATTGTTTCTTCAAACTTTATAACTGAAGATACCTAAGCAAATGTTCAGGAATCATGAAGAATCAGGGATACCTGACTTCACCAAGGAATACAGTAAACCTCAGGCAATTAGCTCCAAAGAAATAGAGACTCCAGTATTAACTGATAATGTCTATAAAATAAATTCTTCTGAAGATGTTCAGAGAGCTACAATGAAACACAGATGAACAATTTAATGATATCAGAAAAATAATACAAAAATAATATAAAATGAGAAGTTCAACAGAGAAATATAAACCACAAAAGAGAAGCAAACAAAAATACTGAGGCTAAATAATTCAGTGAATGAAATGATAAAGGCAATAGAGTGTTGATGGTAGAGTAGAGCAGATTAAAAAAAAATTCAATGGAAAATAGGATAGAAACCATGAAATGACCCAGTCAGAGGAGAAAAATAAGAAAGAAAAATGGTGAAGAAAATCTAAGTGATCTATTGAAACTGTAAAACATAAATAAATAAATAAATAAATAAATAAATAAATAAATAAATAAATAAATAAAACAAAATCTAAGCCATGGGAATTCTAGGAAAAAAAGAGAGGAAGAAGGGGGTAGAAGCTTACGTTTACATACATAAATAATGGCTGAGAACTTCCCAAATATAGGGTGAGATTAGAACATCTAAGTTCTTAAAGGTATAGGTCACACCATAAATTCAATCCAAAATGATCTTCTCCAGGACTCATTAAAATAAAACTGTCTAAAAACAAAGACAAGAAAATAATTTTGAAAATAGCAAGAAAAAATTGCTCATGCAAGAGATTTTATAAGTCTCTAAGTGTGCTTTCTCAGTAGAAAACTTGCCTGACTGAAGAGAACTGGATGATGTATTCAAAGTGCTGAAAGAAAGTGCCAATCAAGAATACATTAGGTTAATATTCAAAACTGAATGTGAGATAAAGACTTTCTATTACAAATGAAACTGAAGGAATTTGTCACTGCTAAAACTGTCTTACAGGTAATGACAAAAGGAGTTCCTAAAGCTGAAATAAAATGATGCTAATAGATATAATGAAAAAACACATACTTGTACAAGTAAGCATATATTTAGATTCAGAATGCTCTACTAGCATAATACGATGGTATGTTAAAATACTTAAGCCTAGTAAAGCTTAAAGAATAAAAGTATTAAAATACCTATTGATATAATTATTTGATTATAGGTACACAATATAAGCATGCAAATTATAACATTAAAAACATAATTTCTGCCAATTACTTCATATTGAAGCTATTTGACATTTATTCACCCCTTTATTTTATCAATAGATATGTACTGAAAAGTTTAACCTCATTCTTTAAAATCTTGGGTCTTTGTCACTGTTTCTTTGTTTTATATATATGTACTAGAGTCTCAGTGCACTGGAGAGGCAGGTGGATGTCCCTCAGCCTGGTTTGCTGCCTGTCACAGTCTAGGAGCCCTCAGGGGTGGAAGGCGACCCAGTGGTCAAAGGAAGATGATGCCCCCATCACACCTCTGTTGCTGTCACTGCTGGCAGCGCAAGCCTTAGCTGGCTCTGGTTACCTGAGCCTCGGGCAGCCCTGGGCAGCTGGGCGGCCACCATCCAAGGCTTGCCTGTGCCTAGGGCTGGCCCTGGGTGGCTGGGGATCTGAGGGTAGAAATGGCCTCACTGTGCACCTGTTGACCCCCAGTTGGGCAGAAAGGACTGGGGGACTCCATCAGGGATGAGGGGACTGGGCACCACCATCTTGTGGCTATGGGTGCCCCCATCTTTGTGATGACATTGGTGGTCAATTTGCATATTCCTTCTTTATTAGATACTAGGGGCCTGGTGCACAAAAATTTGTGCACTTAGGAGGTCCCTCAGCCTAGCCTGTGCCCTCTCGTAGTCTGGGACCCCTCGGGGGATGTCCACTTGCTGGCATGCCTGGCTAGCCAGGGTGAGGGGCTGATGGCTGTTTGCAGGCTGGCCAAGCCCTCAGTGGAGACCCTCACCCCATGGGGGTGTGGCCAGCCTGGGTGAGGGGCTGAGGGCCATTTTCAGGTTGACCATATCTCCCATTGACCCAAAGTCCCAGTGAGGCTGGCTGGAATCAGATTTATGAGGTGTATTTATCTTTTATAATTGAAACTTTGTTGCCTTGAGCAGAAGCCTAGTCAGGCAACAAAGCCTCCTGTTTGTTTCAGCTCTGTGGCTTCTATAATTGAAACACTGTTGCCTTGATCAGAGGCCCAGCGGGCCTAGGCAGGCAGTTTCCTCCATCACTGGTGCAATGGAAGCCTCTTTTTTGCTCTAGCTCCATGGCTGCCAGCCACCACCTTGGCTGGGTTAATTTTCATACAACCACTCTGATTGGCTGGTAGGAGTGGCTTGGCTGGTGAGTGTGGCTTAGGTGTCTTGGAGTGACTGTTAATTTGCATATTACTCTTTTATTAGATTAGATGATTAACTTCAGAGTGGAAGGGAGAGAGAGAGAGATAGAAAGTAAAAGATAGAGAATGATAAGAAAAATCATTGATCAACTGCCTCCTTCATGTTCCCCACTGGGATTGAACCAGTAACCCTGGTATATGCCCTGACTAGGAATCAAACTGACCTCCTAATGCATAGGTTGATGCTCAAACACTGAGTGATACCAGCCAGGCTCCTTGTCATGCTTTCTGTAAATTTATTGAAACTGGTACATTATATGTACTATACTTTAGCTCCTGAAAAACATTTTTGCTATTTTTAATACTGTAAATGTATTCAAGGCAGATAACAGATATTAGACAATTAAAAAGAATTTCTTGAAAATGTGATTGAATAGCCCTAGCCAATTTGGCTCGGTGGATAGAGCGTTGGCCTGCAGATTGAAAGGCCTCAGGTTTGATTCCGGTCAGGGGCATGTACTTTGCTTGTGGGCACATTCCCAGTAGGAGGTGTGCAGGAGTGCAGGAGGCAGCTGATCGATGTTTCTCTCTCATCGATGTTTCTAATTCTCTATCCTTCTCCCTTCCTCTCTGTAAAAAATCAATAAAATATATATTTAAAAAAGAAATAAAATATGATTGAATAAGCAAACAAGTTAATAAGTGATTGAGTAATAAAAACCACAAAAGATACAGGAGGGAAGGAAAAAGCTTTATTATGTAATCAAAGTCAAATTATTACTTAGGTACAATAGAATATATATATATATATATATATATATATATATATGCAATAAAATCTATAATAGTAAAAGCTTAATATGCTAATTAGACTGGATGTCCTTCCAGACAACCTTCCAGAAGAAGCCAGGGCTGTGAGGTAAGCCTGGATCCCAGGTGCCAGAGGGAAGCCGGTACTGGCAGTTGGGGGAAGGAAGATCTATTCTTGCATGAATTTTGTGCATCAGGCCTCTAGTAAGTTTATAATGTTTTATGTAAGACTCACAGTAATCAGAAAGTAAAATTCCTACAGTAGATTCACAAAGATAGATATTTAAAGAATAACACTACAAAAAATTATGAATTGATGAAGGCAGCAAGAGAAGAATAGAACAAAACTACAAACAACTAGAAAACAATAAGATTATAGTAATAAGTTCTTACCTAACAATAATTACTTTGAAAGTAAATGTATTATTATTTTTTCAATCAAAAGGCATAGAGTAATTTAATGTGTAAAAAATCAATCAATCAATCAATCAATAAAAGACCCAACAATGTGCTGTCTGCTGTCTACAAGAGACGCATTTCAGTTTTAAGAACATACATAGGCTCAAAGTGAAAGGATAAAAAATGTATTCCATGCAATTATAAAGCAAAATAGAGTAGGCTTATATTAATGATGCCAGAAAAATAAGTTTAAACCAAAAAAAGTGTTAATAAGAGATAAATAAAGTCATTATTAAAGGGTTAATTCATCAAGATAATATAACAATTACACTAGAGCCTGGTGCATGAAACTTGTGCAAGGGCGTATTGTCCCTCAGCCTGGCCTGCACTCTCTCTAATCCGGGACATGCTTCTCACAATCCAGGACCACTGGCTCCCAACCACTCACCTGCTTACCTGCCTAATGCCCCAACTGCCCTCCCCTGCCAGCTTGATGTCACCCTCAACTGCTCTCACCTGCTGGTCTGATCACCCCTAACCCCCTGCCAGCCTGATCTTGCCCCTAACTTCTCTCTCCTACTGGCCTGATTGCCCCTAACTGCCTCTGCCTCAGCCCCCACCACCATGGCTTTGTCTGGAAGGAAGTCAGACATCCAGAAGATGGCTGGTTGACCCAGACTGATTAGCATCTTATATAATAAAGAGGGAATATGCAAATTGACCGCCACTCCAGTCAATTTGCACCCACAGCTGAGGCTAAGTTCCTATAACGAGCCTTAAGGAGCAATCAGCAGTGACCTGAGGCTGCGCGCCTGCCCACCTCCTGCATGGGGCTTGACAGAGGACCTCAGGTCCTGCCTTCCACCCACAGGGCTTGACAGGAGACCTCAGACTGCTCCCTCCACCCTGGCACCAGGCCAGAGAAACTCAGGCTGCACCCTCTTCCCTGGTGCTAGGCCAGGGGACCTAAACCATGCCCCCCCCTGGCCCCAGGCCAGGGGACCTGAGGCTGTGCCCCCCACCCAATGGGACTTGACAGGGCCCCTCAAGGTGTGCCCTCAGCCCTGGTGCTAGGTCAGGGGACCTCAGGCCATGCCCCCCCACCTTAGCACCAGACCAGGGGACCTCAATCTGTGTCCCTTGCCCTGGTGCCAGGCTGGGGGATCACAGGCCACTCCCTCCACCCAGCAGGGCTTGATGGGGGACCTCAGGCCATGCCCCCCTGCCCTGGAACCCAGGGGACCTGAGGCTGCACCCCCCTACCTGTCAGGGCTTGACGGTGTGGGACCGGCAGGGTCTGGATCTAGCCCAATGAAGGGGAGTCATCCAGGTTTGGGTCTCGAGCAATTTTGAGGTGCACATGGGTGGTTGAAGACTTGACTCTTGGCAAGGTTCACCCCAGACTGTGACAGGAGGAATATTTTCATATACATTTTACTAATTTTCTTTCATCTCTGATACTTTTATTATAGAGAAAGGGCAAATAGCAATATTAAAATATTTCCTCTAATTAATCCCCTTTTAATGTGCACGAATTTCATGCACTGGGCCACTAGTATTAAGTATATTAGTATAGATAGATTATATAGGATAGTATTGCTTAAATGGGGTGGTGGAAGCCTTTTCAACAGGAGGAGATGCTCTTGGCAGACATAAATACATAATCTTTATATCTGGACTTATAGCCAGTCATATGCACTATACTGCCAAACTGGTTATTAAAAATTTGAGCTGCTTTCTTACACCTTACACCTTACACCAAACAGCTATTGTCCTTAAAATCCCTCCTCCACCCCCATCTTAGGTTCTGCCTTTGCACTTTACCCAGATTAGGTTCTAATTGGACAGTTTCTATGCCAGTTGGCATCAAAAGCTCTGCCTCCTAGGTGGCCACTGTCTTCTCACAGTTCACCCAGATTTGGTTGTGATAGGTTGGTTTCTATGCCAGTCAATGTCAAAAGCTCCGCCACCTAAGCAGCCATTCACTCCTCTGGGAAATCCAGAAAGGCCCTGCCTTCACCTCAGTGTCAGCCCTTTAGTCATGCCCCAGACTGCTACCAGGTGTATATCTGGCCACTCTGAGAAGTGACACCTCAGGTCTGTGCTGGTGACAATTTTGAATTCTCATCCCTGAACTAACCTTACAGTTTGAGCTTCGTGAAGGCAAGCATTTGTCTTGTTCATTCTTAGTTCACTTATAGACTTTACCTGTGTCTATGCATCTATACTAACATCTCATGGTGACTGGTGGAATGGTCATTTAGGCCATCACGGTCACTTCCTTTTTATATATATAGATACAAACTCAATATTGAAGCACATAAATATAAGAAAATGCTAACAAATCAGAAGGAAGAAATAGATAATACAGTAATAGGAAACTTCAATACCTCACTTTCATAAACAGATAAATTATTCAGACAGAACATCACTGCAGAAATGTGAGACATAAACCACACTTTTAGTCCAAATAAATTCAACAGACATATACAGAGCACTTCCTCCACCAGGGTCCAAATATAAAAGTCTCTCAAGTGTACACAGAATAAATTTCAGGATGAATCATAGGGTAGGTCACAAAACAAATTTTAACAAATTTGAAAAGATTGAAATCCACTATCTCTTTTGACCAAAATGGTATGCAATTAGAAATAATAGAAGAAAAACAGGAAATTTACAATACATGCAATTAATAATACACTCCTGAACAACTGATTGGTCAAAAAAGAAAGTAAAAGGAAATAAATAATGTATTGAAACAAGCAAAATTGAAACACAATGTAACACAACAGGAGATGATATAAAAATAATTATAAGAGCAAAGTTTATTACAAGAAATATTTACATTAATAATAACCATCTCATGTAAACAACCTAACTATATACCTCAAGGAACTAGAAAAACAATAAAGCAGAACATTAGCAGAAGGGTGTAAATAAAAAAGGTCAGATCAGAAATAAATCAAATAGACCCCAGAAAAAAAAACAATATATACAATTTTAAAAAAAGAACTAAGGCTTTATTTTATTTTATTTTGAAAATATAAAGTAAATTGACAAATCTTTAGCTAGACTATGGAAAAAAGATCCAATAAGTAAAATAACAAGAGACATTACAACTGGTTCCACAGAAATATAAAAGATCATAAGAGAATAATATGAAAACTTTTACCAGTTCCTGCAATCATGCAATCTCCAAAAACTGAATAGATCAATTATAAGGAAAATGAATCAGGAATCAAAAATCTTCCAACAAAAAAATGTGCAGGACTGCATGGTTTCAATGGCAAATTGTCACAAACTTTTAAAGAATGGATGAGAAGTCTACTCAAACTCTTCCAAAACATTAAAGCAGAGGGAATACTACCAAACTAATTTTACAAAGCCAGCAGTACCTGACCACAAAGCCAGATAAGAACACAAGAAGATAAAATTATAGGCCAATCTCCTGATGAACATAACTGCCAAACTTCTCAACAAATTATTAGTAAACAAAATTCAACAACACATTTAAAGGCTCATGCGCTATGATCAAGTGGGATTTATTCTTGGTATGTAAGGATGTTGCAATATATACAAATAAGTAATTATGACCTATCATATTGATAGAATAAAAGATTTAAACAATCCTATAATCACAACAGATATAGATAAAGCACATGAAAAGATAAAATATACTTTACAAATGAAAACATACAGCAAATTGTGGTATAAGGATAATTCCCTAAGGTACCAACAATCATATGCAAAGATACACAGTTCTTGATGATGAAAGGTTGAATTTTTTCACTCTAAAATCAGGAACTAGACACAAATGCATATTTTCACCAAAATGCTTATTCAAAGCAATAAGGCAAATACATAAATAAATAAAAGACATCCAAATAGAAAAGAAAAATAAATAAAATTGTCTTTATTTGCAGATGACATGGTCTTATATATAAAAAAATTCCAGAGGCTTCACCAAAAGGTGGTTAGAACCGGTTTACAAATTCAGTAAAGTTGCAGGATACAAAAATCAACTTTCAGAAATTAGTTGCATTTCTATAACTAACAATAAGACATCTGAAAAAATAAATCAACTCCATTCTAAATAGCATCAAATACAATGAAATACTGAGAAATAAAATTTTTAAGGATCAAAGGTGTGAAAGATCTGTACATGGTAAACAGAGATTTTAATGAAAGCAGTTGAGGAAGACAAAGAAATAGAAAGTGTTCCATGTTCATGGGTCAGAAAAAAATTAATATTTTTAAGTTGTCCATTCTACTCAAAGCCATCTATAGAATCAGTTCTTTTCACAGAAATAGAAATCCTAAACTTCATATAAAACCACAAAAGACCTTGACTAGCTAAAATAAGAGTGAGAAAGAACATTCTAGTCGTATCACTTCTTCTGAATTCGAACTATGCTACAAAGTTATAGTGATCTAAATAGTGTGATCCTGCATAAAACAGACCACAGCGCACTGGGGCACAAGAGAGAGAGCCCCTAAGTGAACTCAAGCATACATGGGAGCCAAGAATACTCAAAAGAATAATCTCTTTAACTCATGGTGCTTTGAAAACTAAATAATCACATGCAAGAAAGTGAAATTGGACCCCTATTTAAATTAGCTTACATGGATTAAAGACTTAAGCATAAAATGAAGACAACAGAGGGGCAAAGCTCTTTTACACTGGTCTTGTCAGCAACTTTTTGGGCATGACTCCAAAACACAAGCAACAAAAGCACATAAACACACAAAATTATTTGACTGTCAAGTATTAGAAATCTTATCATTGGTTAAAACAGATCTACCATCAAAAAATGTCGTCAGAGTGTGTTAAATCAACACATTGTACATCTTAAACTTACACAATGTTATATGCCAATTATATTTCAATAAATCTAGGAAAAGGTAGCAATATTATGTCTATACCACAAAATGGTATTTCGTGTACCACAATGGCTTTAAATATTTCGTTTCTATCATAGGTTCCTACCAATTACAGCAAAGCGTTCCCTGCTCCTCTCTGTTCTCTTCTTTTTTTCTCTGTCTAGCTCATCTGCTTTTCCCCCTCCCGTTGTATGCAATGCTACATTAGAAATTCCCAAAGTGATAATTTAATAGGCCTTGTTTTTTGTAAACGAATAGAAAATCTATTCATCGCTGTGTCAGCAAGGTGAGACAGTTATTTGTTCATTCTGTCAAAACTGGTTACCAAGTCCCCCTTTGTGCCAGCCACTCTCCTGAAAAGAAGAACGCTGAATTAATGGTTATAGACAGAAACCACAAATTGACCTGGAAATGTAAAAGAACTTTATGTACGCATGGAGAAGAAAAGCATAATATAATGACTTGGCTTAACTCTCTCAAAATACTTAGAGGAAAACTTGGAAAATAGAAATATCAAGGGCACATATATTTGAAATGGTATGATTTAAACAACTGAATAAAATACCATATGAATTTTTATAAATTACCCAGAACATTAGTACACACATAGATGCATGCACACACATACATACACATGCATACACACACCATATTCATAAATTAGGCCACACACATACCATAAAAGTGAGTTATATTGCCCCTTCAGTTTATGCCATCATCTCTTGGAATTTTTAGAGAAATAAAAATGTTTGCAAAACCAGACACAGTAAGCTTTAGTGCAAAGTTGTGTACAATTTTGATTGCTTATATGTTTTAGTTCCTCCTTGCTGACCTCATGTCTAGTATGGCCATTTTTTTAATCTAAAACATACTGCAAGAGCACATTTTAATGTCAGAAAAGCCTGAGTTCAAATCCTGACTCCACCATCTATTTGCTGTGCAACAACTTATGTAAGTTGTCTGCATCTCCATATTTGTCTTCCCCCAAAAAATGTTTTTTATAACATCCTTATAAGCTTTTGTATTAATTATATTTTACATATAGAAAGAGGGTGGCACAAAATAATGATAGCAATTCTTGTTATTATTGCTGTTATTCTGAAATATTTATCTAAAATAAGAATATATGTTCTCTTCATTTACCTCTCTTAGGTAATAACAAGTGTCTGAAATATTGTCAAGAAAGGGTGGAAAATGAGTCATTCTGGAGCAGATGGGTGATCATTGTGTCCTTCAATTACAGATGTTCTCAAAGTGTTTGCATCGTCTATGAGCTTGTTACAAATGCAAATTCATGAGTTGTACCCCACACATCAGAGTCTGGTGACCTTATCCACAGCGATATTTGGGAACCGCTGCTCTGCACTACCACATATGCTTTTTGCCCACACAGTCTTTTCCTACACTTTCAAACTTTCAGAGTTCAACTTTTCTTCTATATCAAGGAACATTACATAGAAGCCAAGTCACAACTGAATTAACAACTTTTTCACTCATGGCTCAATGCATTCTAATGTCAGGCTGTCCACTCAAAGCTTCTCCTCTCCTCAACCCCTAGTTCCTGTAGAAGGAAGTATTCTAATAAAGTCAAGGATTTAGGGAAATTCAGTGATCACTCCTTGAGGAGTTCTCATTGTATGGAAGCAGGTTTAGAAGGAGTTAGAATTCTCTTTTTTTCTTGAAACCTACCTCTCTCTTTTATGTTTTCCATTCTCTTCGAGTTAGAAGGTCAGGGATGCCAAGTGAACTCTTGCTGGAGTTCGTAAATCATTGGGTAAGGAATAGTCAGGTTTGCTCCTTGGCTTGCAGAAAGCTCATGCGCATCTGTAGGAATAATAAGAACACATCTGAAATAATAATAATTGTATGTCTAAATGTTGAGCTCTGATATCTACCTCACTGGCTATAACCAAAACCCTCTAAAGCTCCATTTTACAAATGAGAAAACTGATGTTTAAATGTCTTTCTAAAGCCATTACATAAGTTAATTGTGAGACCAACATTGTTTCCTGCACATCCTAATTCCAGGGCTCATGCTTGTAGCTACCATGTTCAAGTGACTCTAGAAACAAGTTGCTGGATACTTACCTCTGTTTGCTTCATGGGGCAACATAGTGGGTGGCACTAGCAGATAATTCAGAAGAAAGCAACTCGTGCCTGGCTGCCCTTTATAACTTGGAATTTAAAAGATTAAAAAATAATAGCCTTATTCATTCTCTATAGTGATCATATTCACCATGAGTTTAAATATATATTTCAAATAGTGAAGAATATACATTTGCTTAGTATCTACAGGATTCATGAGAAATTGTTGAGAAGTAATTTTTTGGGCCCTGATATTTTGGGGGTTAACTATAATTTATTCCCTTATTTATAGTATAATTATTACTATAATTTAGTGCTTTTTACTGATTTCATCCAGAAGAAAGTGAAACATAGGATGTTAATTGCTTTGTTAATGTTGTTATCGCTGGCGTTTCATTTTTAATGTAATGTTCTAGAGCATTTCAAATACAGTTTGGCCGTTTTATGAATATTAAGACAATAAGTCTTAAGTTCTTGTGATTTCCCAAATACCTTCATCTACCATAAGAATATTATCTCTTTTCTAAAAAGCTCATTTAACTTTAATATGAATTTCTAATTCAGTGATGAATAAATAACAGCCATCAATTATTTATAAGAAATGTATTAAAAATTATAGAAATTGTGATACTAATTTCTGGTACAGTGCTTTTATTCCAATAGTCAAGTTATTTCAGAAAACTAAATCACCGGTACAGATGTGACACTTACAATCCAGGGCAATTTCAACAATTAAGGAAATATTTCCAAATGTGTATTAATGACTAGATTCCTCCACAGGAAAAGTAGACTGTGCTGAGTCATTGCTTCTGTGTGTTGGTCATGGGAAATTAAATTATTTTCGAGTATGTGCTTGAGGACTAACCCTCCTTAGAAGAGAAACTTTCATTGCTTGTCACATCATTTCCCCATACCCCCAACCACATACTCTTAAAATAGCCTTTTACCCAAACTTTTCCTTCTCCTGACAGCCAATCTGCCATCAAGCCCCCATGCTCCATAACCTTTTCCTTAACCCTGCCCTTAACCATCTCAGTTCAGTTTCTGCATAAAAAGACTGAGCTCTCCACAACTTGCCTCTTTCTTGTCCAAACTGTTGCGTAGTTATTATTCTGCAGATGCATTTTTTCAGCTGACACTCTTTTTTGTCATTATGCTGATAAGAGGATTCAAAATTTTTAGGTTTTCCCTTATGAGAACAAATACAAATTTATTCCAAAAATTCCAAATGTAAGGCTCATTATTAATGAGATTCTTCCCCTCACCACGACTTGCTTCTCTACTCAAATCTGTCTTCCCGCCTCTCTTACCTGGCACAGGCATTTCCATCTCGGAAGCATCCCACGTGAATCGCTTCATGAATGCTTCTTCCCCTTCTCTCAGTCCATTCAAATCGGCCCCTTTTGTTGATGAGGAAATGTGACATGAAGTGTGCAAATGGGAATGTGTTAACTAGATGCAGGTTCAAGTTCCTACTCTGCCATCAATATCCGTAGAACTTCCGTCAAGTTATGGAGCAGTGCTGGACGTATGTTCTTCATAACTGTGCTGCTCAATGACTTGTTTCTTTGAGTGGTTGTTAGTTTCACAGATAGAAATGCTGTGTCAACAATGTTCAACCTTTTGTGTTTTTTTTTTCTAAAATTTGATTCCCATCACAATGGGAACAAAAGTCAAACTTGTTTTGAAATATTTACATATTGAAGGCCTCATGAAACTATACCTACACCTTGTCTTAAGAAGAGAACATTTTTTTGGAATAGCATATTAATTATACATTCTGACAGTCATACTTTATAAAAGATTCAAACAAGCCAAAGTAAGTTGAAACATTTGGGTGGGCTGATTAAAGTAAAAATTACTGGTATTAGAAACACTGGTTTTTATAGCATATTCTACTAGTTGGAACTGAGCCCTCAAGCATGGGTTCCAGAGTCCTCTGGTATATTCTTAATGTGGCTTCAGAGATGTGGAGTGTCTCTCCATTCTAATTCCAAATGTCACAGGAGCTAAGAATTGTCACTACCTTCCATTCTATCCATCAGATCGAGAAAAATAATGTTGGGCATGTGTTCATAAGGGGTGGACAGAATTGCTTAGGATTTAGACAGGGGTTTGATTGAATTGCATGTATAATCCAGAGACAAAGCCTTTCCGGCCTCTATCAATTTAGTTTAAAAAAATCCAGGTTTGAAAGCTCCATGCTCAATTTCTTTTTAAAATGTACCATGTCCTCTTTCCTAGGAAATCATTGCAATTACTGGCCTCTTCTTATTTCTGATAGCTTGTCTATAATGAAACACTAAGCATCATCCTAGATATTATTTTTAACATTAATTTGAAAATATGTCTTTGAATTTTTAATTTATTTTGTCTTCATTAGTCACAATATGACTCAGCTTTGGTTTCTAGTAAACACAAGTGGAGAAAGGAAAAAAAAAATGATTGCATGCATTTCCATTATGTTCAAGATTGAAATGCACCCAAGCTTTCATCACAGAAAAAAAATGAATTTTAAAATTTTAACTAGCTCAACACATACTAGATCTCTGCTGTAGTGCCTTCTCCGCAGCTTCCTCCTGTCTCCTCCTCCTTGCACCAGCCAAATCCACACCCCTGATCTGACCCACGGCCTGTGTTTTTATAAACCCATTCATTTATTAACCTGAATGCAGGAAGCATGAGAAACTAGCCCTAGAAAGGGAACACTGAAATTGGGCAAAGGGCTCCCGTGATGTCGTTAGCAGCATAGTCCTGTGGAAAGAGCGCCCACCAGTGAAGGCCATGCACAGTTTCAGACAGACCTGGGTTTCAGTTCCATATGTCTGTATCCTGGGGTGAAGTCATTAACATTGCAAACACTTCATGCCTCATGTGGTCATCACGAGGCTGGAACTGTCATGCGTGTAAAATCAGCACACTTCAGGCTCAGGGCGATGCACTCCGTGATTGCGGTTGCTTGCTGCTGCTGTGAGTAAGGAAGCCTGACCCAGCGGCGTCCCTAGCTACCTCGCTGGAAGACTCACTGATAAATAGAACAATCATACTTCAAATTATCATTTTCCTAAACTCTGGTACATAGTAAGTATTAATAAACTGTTTAATTCCTTGCCAGAAAATAGCAATGATACTGTTAATATGAAAATAGGTGAAAAAATAAGAAAATGTACTTGCAGATTTTTTTTTTCGGAAGAGGGGCGTGAGGGGCAGGGCTGTTGTCCATAAACTTGTCAGCGACAGCGACTTTGTTTGTCTTTATTTTCACATGCAGATACACTGTCTCTATTGCAGACACCACCTCCATTCATATTAAACTTGTTTTTTCTGGTAAACAATCAAGCTGATTTTTTCTTTCCTGCTGATTGGCACAGTAATCAGCACAGTATACCTCTCCCAAAATGCTTTTGTCTTTTGGCCAATTCACAACATCACTCTGTGATATTCCTGTCAACACTGAAGAATTTTTCTGAGCCACGTGTTGTTTTGTTTCATTCCTGTTCGTTTAATTAAAATTTCTATCCTATACATTATCACTCTGAGAAACTGCCATGTTATAGAAAAATTAAAGGTTTACCTGATAACATGAAAAAATATATCATTACATTGCCTTATGTTTACAATCTTAAAATTGCTTACAATAGCAGCACAGCTTAGAGTTTAAAGGCACAAAAGATATAGTCACCATCCTTCTCTTGCTTTGGACTCTGGTCAATTTAAATAGCATTTCTATATGTGTGGGTGTTTAAGATAGCCACACAAGTTCTTATTTCATTCACTAAATAGCTATTCATTACCATCGATAATTTACTAGACTCTGCTCTAATTACTTGGGGCAGATGAGGTAGCAGTAGAATGAAAAATTCCTGCCACCCTTTAGTTTACAATGTGGTGAAGAGTGATCAACACGGAAGCAATTAAATAAACAATTATGTCAGGTAATAAAAAGTGCCATAGGGAAAAAAGTGGCAAGGTAGGTAGGATACCACATCAACTGGAATGGTCAGGGGAGGTCTCTCCTGAATTAAGGGCGAAGTATCCTAAAGGAACTAGCCTTGCGATGATCACTGAGAAAGTGCTCCAGGAAGATGGAATAGTAAATAGTCTGTAGATGGAAGTTTGTGTACCCTAAAGCCCACAAGGTTGTAGCAAGTGCAGGGAAAAGGGGGAGGCAGTGGCTAGCGGGACGTGACTGCAGGGGACAGCTGGTGGGAAGAGAAACAGTCCAACCAGGCAATAATTGGAGAAGTGGTGCTGGACTTACTGGATTGGATGTGGGGATGAGAACAGAGAAACTAGGACATGGACAAAACCTAGGCTTCTGTCTATACCATTGAGTGTATATTGATGCCAATAACCAAGACAGGAAGATAATCAGCAGTTTTCTTAGTGGGAACCAGGAGTTTTGATGCCTCCATGTTGAAGGTCAGATTGATGTTAGACATCCAGGTGGAGATGTCACATAAGCAAGCTGTTCTCCTTTCTGGAGTCCAGGGGAGGAGCTGGATATGTGCATTGTTTTGTCACTAAATACCAATGGAATGGTAACTAAGTACACGCATCTGAAGGAGAACACAGAGAGAGACTGTGGATAGAAACCAAGGCGGTTATCTATAAATAGAATCTATAAATAGAATGGGACTCCAGCAGAAGAGACCGAGGGAGAGAACCAGTAGGGCAATGGGACAGCTAGAGAGGTGTGGCGTCAAGAATAATGGAGAACAGGATTTTCAAGAGGTAAAGAGTAGCCAACTATAAAAAATATGTAGTGCATAAGAGGTCGAATTAAGTATGGAAGAGAAATTAACCAGTGAACTTGGCCATTTGCAGTTTTGTAAATGAACTTGATGACATTTTGTGCAGCCTGCAAACATGCTTTTTATATTACATGATATTACCTGGAAAAGATTGAATTATTTTTTTTTTCCAATTCTCTATTCCCTCCTTGTCATTAGATCATAGATTCATATCTTTTGCAATTTGGCTTTGCTTTGCCTCCAAGTGAAGTAGGCAAGGTACATATTCCTCTCTTGGGACTTGGAGCTTGTCTATCTATCTAGTCATACAGAAAAGACTTTAGATATCTGTAAAATTTACATATGTTAGTAGTCAAGCATCCAGATCCCTCACAAAATAAACAATGCCCTTCTCTCCTTTCTGTACTACTTAGGCTGAGAATAGGATCCGGGAACTATGAACAGGAAAGTGCACAATGGCGCCACACAATACACACACAGGACAGTCTAAGAAGGAGGCTCCTTGACTAATATTTCTTCTCCCAGACCTCTTTTCACACAAGACTCCAGCTTGCAGAGCAGTTCGTTCTCAAGCTTTAGCCTGTACTGGGGCTGAAGGGCTTCTAGAACACCAAATTCTGGGTCTGACCCCAGAGCTGCTGATGAAGTAAGTCTGTGATGATGGCAATGACAATTTACATTTCTAAGACTTTTTCTAAGTATGGAGGCTGCTGTTCTGGGGAATAATAATTTTAGAACCATTACACTAAAGTGGTCATTGCTGACTGTAGTAGCCAGTGTGAAAGGAAAGAGGCTTTGGAGGAAGGTGTTGGGTAACTTTCCTCTGCTGCTCTTTCACCCTCCTTTATTCTCTTCATGCTTCTTCTCTATCCCCTGAGAGGCAGTCTACACCCATGAGCCTCCCTGACCACTGGGTTTCAGTTGGAGGGAGGAGAGGGGATCGGATTATTAATCTCCAGTGGGGTTGCTGACAGCTGTCTGTCTCTACAGCTCAAGTTCTCTCTCTTGGCAGAGAGCCCCCTCTATACAGCTTTCTCTCTCCATGTTTCTAGTACCTGTACCTTCTTATGACCTTTAAAGCTTAGAAACTCCAATGACTTCCTTCCTATAAATTCAAGGAGTTGCAATCTTCTTTATGACATCTTATATCCCACCTTTACTTTTATAGTTACACTAGGGGCCCGGTGCACGAAATTAGTGCACGGGGGGGAGGGGGGGGTCCCTCAGCCCAGCCTGCCCCCTCTCACAGACTGGAACCCCTCAGTGGATGTCCTATGATGACCCCAGTCTGCCAGGTGCCAGTGTGTGTGTGTGTGGGGGGGTCACCACTGGGGACCTGCCCCCAGCTGCATCTGAGGCTCAGAGCAGTCCTCCTGTGTGTGTCTACCTGCTGGGGGCCTGCCCCCAGGCACACCATGGAGGCTTGGAGCAGGCACCCCCTCTATGTTGATCTCTCAGACTCTTGCCCTCTCCTGCATGTTGTTCTCTTTTTTGAGCTGTGGCCAGGGCTGGGTGCTGCCTGCCTCCCAAGCTTGCCTACTTCCCATCTTCCTCCAGCCACCAGAAAGCAGGTAAAACCTGGCCTCGTGGTCAATCCAGCCTTTTCCTGCTCCCTGATCCCCGGAAGGGACCTGGGAAGCCGCCAAGCAGGCCACTGACACCCCGCCACCTCTTACCCACTCCCCGGTGCCCCTCAAAGGGCCTGGGCAGCCGCCAAGCAGGCCGCCAACCCTGCCGCCTCTTTCCCACTCACAGGTCCTGGGTCCTGCGCTGTTGCGCCCTGCAGCTGCTCTGTGCACTCGGGAGGTCCCTCAGCCTGGCCTGTGCCCTCACAGTCTGGGACCCCTCTGGAGATGTCCACCTGCTGGCGTGCCTGACCACCCTGGGTGAGGGGCTGATAGCTGTCTCCGGGCTGGCCAAGTCCCCAGGAATGTCCCTCACCCCATTGGGTTGTGGCCAGCTTGGGTGAGGGGCTGATTGGCGCTTTCAGGCTTTAAGGGTGCTCACAGCTTCCACTGACCCAATGTCCCAGCAAGGCTGGCTGGACGCAGGTGTCTGGGGTTTGTTTATTTCCTATAATTGATGTACTGTTCCTTTAAGGCGAGGTGGGCTGAGATAACGAAACCTCCTCTGCTTCACCTCGCAGCGCAGCGTCTATAATGAGACTTTGTTACTCTTAGTAAGTCAGGGCAAGCCTGCTGTTCCCTTCAGCTCCCGAGGATTCTATGATTGTTACATTATTGCAAACATGTTTCGGAGCCTGCCCACCAAGGGCCGAAAACAGTTTCGCTTTCGCTCCTGCTGCAACGGACGCTGCCTAAATGTTTACTCAGGTCCGTGAGTGGCGGCCGTCATGTTGGCTGGGCTAATTTGCATACAGTCACTCTGATTGGCTGGTAGGCGTCCCGAAGAAACGGTTGATTTTACTATTCCACTTTTATTAGTTTAGATTATTAGTCTCCTAATCTACTCAATTTGAACATATGATTTCCTGAAGGGAGCATGACATATGGAACAGAACAAGCTTGCTTGGAGTCTTATCTAAAAACAACACTGCTCAGTTCTGCCTCCATTATTGGTTAGATTGCAAATGAGGTTAAGGGATAGGTACAGCTCTATTCCAATAACAGAATTATTTTTTAAAGTTTTTTCTACATATACAGCTCTTTCTATGTCCTACTCAAATTCCTGTGCAAGAAAAAGTTTATATCTATTTGAACTTAGAATCTAACTATATTATGTACACAAAAATGTTTTTGAAAATTGGTATAGATTTTTCAAGAATATACACTTGGCATTTTGAGGAAAAAAATATATTAATACCTTTACCAATAGCCCTAACCATTTTTGCTCAGTGGACAGAGCATCAGCCTGCAGATGGAAGGGTCATGGGTTTGATTCCAGGCAAAAGCACATGCCTGGGTTGCAGGTTCAATCCCCAGTAAAGGTAATGCAGGAGATAGCTGATCAATGATTCTCCCTCATCATTGATGTTTCTATCTCTCTCTCCCACTCCCTTCCTCTTTGAAATCAATAAAAAAATATTTTTAAAAAGTAATAACTTCACCAATAGATGTCCACTATTTCTAAAAATTTTATCACCAGAAGCAAGTATTAGAGTCACAAAAATAAGACAATGCACTTGTGATATTTGATCACTTACATCTTCTAGTGTAGCTTTAGCTAAATTATATATATATATATATAAATATATATATATATTTAGCTATACACACACACACACACACACACACACACACACTAGGGGCCCAGTCCACAAAAATCTGTGGACTCGGAGGGGGGTCCCTCAGCCCGGCCTGTGCCCTCTTGAAGTCTGGGACCCCTTGGGAGATGTCCGCCTGGCCAGCCTGGGTGAGGGGCTGAGGACCGTTTTCAGACTGCCTACTGTCCATTAAAGGTTTGGCTCTCTACTGGGGTGCCTGGCAAGCCTTGGTGAGGGGCTGACAGCCATTTTCAGGCTTGCCACATCCCTTCAGGGTTTGGGTCCCTATTGGGGTGCCTGGCCAGCCTGGGTGAGGGCTGTTTGCAGGCTGGCCACAGCTCCCATTGACCCAAGGTCCCAGCAAGCCTGGCTGAAAGCAAGTTTCTGGGGTTTGTTTATCTTCTATAATTGAAACTTTGTTGCCTTGAATGGAAGCCACAGCCTGCCTAGGCAGGCAATGAGCCTCTTGTTTGCTTCAGCTCCATGGCTTATATAATTGAAACTTTGTTGCCTTGAGCAGAGGCCATAGCTGGGATAGGCAGGCATCACTGGCCTCCTGTTTGCTCTAGTTTTGTGGCTACCAGCCACCATTTTTACTGGGTTAATTTGCATACTGTCACCCTAGCTGGTGGGCATGGATTGGCTGCTGGGCGTGGCTTATGTGTAATGAAGCGAGAATCAATTTGCATATTACTCTTTTATTAGATTAGATACACACACACACACAGACTGGCCAGATTATTATGACCACCTGACATTTGTAGGCAAATTAGCTATAATTTTGCACTGAAATTGCTAGAGGGCCAGACCATTATAAACGTCTGAATAGCACAACATATCTAAGTATCGTTACTGATCAAGTTCATCCTATCATGTTGATGGCATATCCCAATGGAGATGGTTTCTTCCAACAAGACAATGTGTCGTGCCATGCTGCTCATATTGTGCAGGAGTGGTTTCAAGAACTTGAAGGAGACTTTCCTTTCCTTAGGTGGCCCCCACAATCATCAGATCTCAACCCAATTGAGCCTTTGTGGGACGAAGTTAAAAGAGCAATCAGGCAGCTGGTTCCACAACCATCAAATCTCACAGAACTGGAGATTCATCAAGCATGGTGTCAGATTTCTCATGTCACCTTTCAATATCTCATGGAGTCAATGCCAAGAGGAATTGCTGCAGTATTAAAGGCAAAAGGTGGCCCAATAAAGTACTGATGGGGTGGTCATAATAATCTGGCCGGTCATAAAATCTGGGCATTCAATGTGTGTGTGTGTGTGTGTGTGTGTGTACAAAAATTTGTGCACTCGGCGAGGGGAGGAAGGGGTCCGTCATCCTGGCCTGTGCCTTCTCACAGTCTGGGAGCCCTGGGGGAGGGATGTCCACCTGCTGCCATGAATGGCCAGCCTGGGTGAGGGGCTGAGGGCTGTTTTCAAGCTGGCCACAGGCCCCTCAGTGTTCATGCACTGGGGGGTGGGATGGCTGGTGAGTGCAGGCATGGACGTTTCCAGCCAGGTGGCCTACCATTGCACATACCTGGTGGGCTTCCACCGCTGAGGGGACACACCTGGTGCAGAGCTGGGTGGCAGGCCAGGGGGTGGACGCTGGTGCATGGTCCCTTGGGGGGCCTTGCTGCTGAGCAGACACACCGGGGGTGGAACCAGGCACACACTCGCACACACCCCACGGAGGCCTCCAGGGTGGAGCCAGGTGGCTGGACCTGTGGCAGACACTCTGCGCAGGGGCGGAGGATGCTCCGGCATGACCCCAAGGGGGTGCCTCCCTCAAGCCCCCGCCACTGAGCCTCTGAGGTCGTGTGGGCCCAATTGTTCTATTCCCAGGCCTCACAGGGCCAGGCTGGGCTGCCCGGCTCCCGGCCTTGCGGCTGCTCACCGCCCTCTGGAACCACCGAAGGCACGATTACTCTATTGCCAGCCCCAGCCTCAGGGCCGGGCAGACTCCCACCCGAGGCCGCCCAGAACCAACCACTGGAGCGATCTCTCTATTCCCAGTCCCATCTCTCTATTGCCAGCCCTGGCCGCAGAACCGGCGGCCTGGACAGCCTCCCGGCCCTGCAGAGCCCGCCACTGGCCGGAACCAACCGCGGGAGTACACGAGGGCGGAGGCTAAGCTTCCGCACTCGCGTGCCCCGGCGCGATCGCTCCAGTGCCAGCTCTGGCTGCAAGGGCGGGGGGCCTGGGCGGCCGTCTGGCCCTGCAGCCGCCCGCCACTGCCTGGAACCAACTGCGGGAGCACGTGAGGGTGGAGGCCAAGCTTCCGCTCTTGCGTGCCCCGGCGCCCGATCACTCCGTTGCGGGCTGGGCCTCCGCCATCTTGGTTGGGCTAATTTATATACCATTTTTCTGATTGGCTGTTGGGCGTCCCGAAGAAATGGTCAATTTTAATATTATACTTTTATTAGTTATGATATATTTTTTTAATAAAAGAGTAATATTGAACTTGACCATTTCTATGGGATGCCTAAGCCACGCCCACCAGCCAATCAGAGTGCCTGTATGCAAATTAACCCAGTCAAGATGGAGGCCGGCAGTCACGGAGCTAGAGTAAATAAGCAGCTTCCATTGCACCAGGAGTAAACTGTCTGCCTAGACCAGCTGGTCCTCTCTCTGCTCTAGGGAACATAGTTGCAATTATAGAAGCCATGGAGCTGAACCAAACAGGAGGTTTCTATTGCACTAGCAATGGAGGAAACTGCCTGCCTAGGCTAGCTGGGTGTCTACTAAGGCAACATTCTTTCAATTATAGAAGCTACGGAGCTGAAGCCAACAGGGGGCTTCATTACCTGCCTAGGCCTGGGCTTAAAGCAACAGTGTATCAATTATAGAAGATAAATAAAGCCCAGAAACCTGCTTCCAGCCAGCCTTGCTGGGATGTTGGGTCAATGGGAGCTGTGGGAAGCATGAAAGCCTGAAAACAGCCCTCAGCCCCAAACCCAGGCTGCTCAGGCACCCCAGTAGAGACTCAGACCTGGAAGGGCTGTAGGTAGCCTGAAAATGGCCCTCAGCCACACACCCAGGCTGCTCAGGCAACCCAGTAGGGACCCGAACCTTGAAGGGACTGTGGGAAGTCTGAAAATGACCTTCAGCCCCATATCCAGGCTGTCCAGTCACCACAGTAGGGACTCAAACCCTGAAGGGTCTGTGGGCAGCCTGAAAAGGGCCCTCAGCCCATCACTTAGGCTGGCCACACCCCAATGGGGTGAGGGTCCACACTGGGGATCTTGGCCAGCCTGCAAACAGCCATCAGCCCTTCACCCAGGCTGGCCAGGGCCAGGCATATGAGCAGGTGGACATCCCCAGAGGGGTCCCAGACTGCGAGAGGGCACAGTCTTGGCTGAGGGACCTCCTGAGTGCACAAATTTTTATGCACCAGGCCCCTAGTGTGTGTGTGTGTGTGTGTGTATGATAAGACAATAGGTTTTTCTTTTAAAATTAAGTGTATATTGGTAAATTATATTATAATTATATTAAAGTTTAATTTATCAATTACAGCATATGCTATAAAAGAAAGTATGAGGTTTTGTATGGGTTGAAAACCATATTTTATGAATAGAATGACTATCATCAATAAATCAACAAACAATGTGGTGCTGGTGAAGATGAGGAGAAAAGGGAACACTTGTGCACTGTTGGTGGGAATGCAGACCAGTGCAGCCACTGTGGAATGCAGTATGGAGTTACCTCAAAAGATTAAAAATAGAACTGCTTTATGACCCAGTGATTCCACTCTGGGAATATATCCAAAGAAACATAAAACACTAGTTAGAGAGAATATATGGACCCCTATCTTCATTGCTGCATTATTTACAAGTAGGGGCTCGGTGCACAAAAATTTGTGCACTCAAGAGGTCCCTCAGCCTGGCCTGTGCCCTCTCACAGTCTGGGACCCCTCTGGGGATGTCCACCTGCTGGTGTGCCTGGTCAGCCTGGGTGAGGGGCTGATGGCTATGTGCAGGCTGGTCAAGCCCCCCAGTGTGGACCCTCACCCCATTGGGGTGTGGCCAGCCTGAGTGATGGGCTGAGGGCCGTTTTCAGGCTACCCACAGTCCCTTCAGGTTTGGGGTCCCTACTGGAGTACCTGGCCAGTCTGGGTGAGGGGCTGATTGCTGTTTTCAGGCTTTCAGGCTGCCCACAGCTCCCATTGACCCAATGTCTCAGCAAGGCTGGTTGGAAGCAGGTTTCTGGGGTTCATTTATCTTCTATAATTGATACTGTTCCTTTAAGCCAAGGACTAGGCAGGTAACAAAGCCTCCTGTTTGCTTCAGCTCTGTGACTTCTATAATTGAAAGAATTTTGCCTTAGTAGTCATGCCCAGACCTGCTGTTTGCTTCAGCTCTGCAGCTTCTATAATTGCAACAATGTTGCAAATATGTTGTTGCCTGAGCCTGTAGAAGCCCAGCTGGCCGTCAGATAGTTTATTCCTGGTGCAATGGATGCTGCTTGTTTACTCTAGCTCCGTGACTGCTGGCCTCCATCTTGGCTGGGTCAATTTGCATACAGCCACTCTGATTGGATGGTGGGCGTGGCTTAGGCATCCCGTAGAAACAGTCAATTTTAATATTATTATTTTATTAGATTATATAGCCAAACTTTGGAAGCTATTTAAGTGAAGTGTCCATCAGAAGATAAGTGGATAAAACAGTTGTGGCACATTTACACAATGAAGTACTACTCAGTGGTACAAAGGAATAAAATTTTACCCTTTGTAGCAGCATGGATAGACTTGAAGAACGATGCTAAGTGAAATAAACCAGTCAGAGAAAAACAAGTACCATATGATTTTACTCATATGTGGAATTTAATGAATGAACTGAACTAACAAGCAAAATGGAGACAGACATAGATATAGAGCAGGCAGACATCTTAGTTGGAGGGAGGGCATGTTTGAGTGAATGGAGGATTGAGCTAATAAGAAAAAAAAAAGAGAAAACTCATGAACATGGACAACAGCATGATGATTGTGGCAGGTAGAGGGGGGTGGAAGTGGAAGAGAGTATAAGGGGGATAAATGGAGATAGAAAACAAAATAAAAAGAAAAAATACATTTAAAAAGACACTTGAAATCATGCATATGTGAGAAACCAAAGTCCTGAACTAATGAATCAACATACAACATAAACATACTGGTAAACCATAATTAACAAATACGGGAAAGTAGATACATGTCAGTGATGTGTAGGTGACCTTGAATGGAAACCACCACAACTCAAGCCACAGATGCCTTGGGGAATAGTATTTCTCTTTGCAGATATTCTTCCACATGTGAATGCTGATGTTACTGGTGAGTCTCACCAGCTTCCCAGCCATGAACAACTGTATCAAATGTGAGGAAGTTTGGGCGTTGAGAACAATTGAGGAAAGACCCAGAAGTAGGGATCAGATTTATATATTTGTTCATTAAATAGCATAGTTTTAATAACAGCTTGAAGTATTATTAATATCACATAGGGTTGTGGCATATTTTGCTTCTTTTTGTCATGTGGGTATTTGCTTCGAAATTAAGCCCAAAAAATGTGTTAAAAAATAATAATATTTACACCTCCAGTACAATAACAAAAAATAAAGAAAAACAGCAAAGATTTTTAAAACAACAAAAAACACACCCTGAATGTAAAGGATAGCATATGCATATTACTGATAAGATCAAATTAGCATGCTAGTTAAAGCTTGCTCATATATTATTTCATTTCTTCTTCACAGCAGCCACGTGAGATATTATTTTATTACTCTTATGCTGAAGAGAACACGAACCTCAGGAGGGCTAAGGAAATAGCCCCACATTGTTAAGTTAGTAAAGGATAGAGTTAGGAATCAGGATTGAAAACTTCAGCCGGTATTCTTGCACTACAAGTGATGTTGCCCTGCAAGCTGAGCTGTGTCAGATACGTTTGGGTGACAGAAGAAAGAGGTCATCTTGGATTTTATTCTGAAGGTCAAATCTCTATGTATTTGTTTTTTGACACCATCATAACAATGAAATTGTTTACCAATACTATCCTTTTTGATAAATAATAGGAGAATTTTTCATCCTCATATAAACTTGATCTCTGAATTTTCAGCATGCAAGTTTTAAAATATGTATATACTTTTCCCTGGGATAGTTCTTAGTATTAATTAGACTAGAATTGAAGCCACTCCTAGACTCTCTCCTTAGATGAGTCCAACTATTCTGATGGTTTCAGCTGCCATGCCCAAGCCTGCAGCACTCCCACTCTCCCCTGAAGTTCTGAGCTCACTCTTCAGTTGGTGACTGAATATTAAATATTTCTTGAGCATTTTAAGCATAATGTTTTAAAGAACATAAGCTCTTCATTGTCACCCTCACACCCACTTCTCAACATATATACATTTTTCACACAACTCATTTTTCTATTCATCATCCTAAATTTATTTCTATAATCTGGAAACCTGAGGTTTATTCTTTCCTGAACCTTCTTTCAAATCCTTCATTAATTTTATGTTAGTGATTATAACTCCCACTTTTGCAGGTTCTTCTCCTCCTCTTATTCCCACTACCACTACCTTATTTCAGCTCCCCATTATTTTCTAAGCAAATTACTTCAAATTCGACTAATTTTCATGATCCCAGCATTTCCATGCTCTGACCCATTACCATGCTGTAGCCATGGGATCTGTCTCAAATAAAGGCTTATAACGCTATCCCCTGGCCTCCCCTCCACTCACAATCAGTCAGACAGTAATAAATCGAAAGGGGCAGATCATGCCAAAGTTTTAACTGTTGGCTACTGCACACTTTGTTTTCTATGAGTAAGCCTTTCACATGCTCTCTCTTCCTTCAGAGTACAGTCTAGACAAAGCCTCCTCTGAGGAGCTCATCACCTGGGGGGATTTTCTGTGGATCATGTGCTTATCATTGTTGTGGAGTTTTGGTCACCACTTTAATAATATGTATGCTTGTCAATCTCACTCACCCAACTTTAATCAACCTGAGATAAGAATTTGTGTATTATAAATAATTGCAACCCAAAAAGCTAACCATATTTGACATACAGAAGATGTTCTGTCAACATTGATCAAAAGAATGAAAGACTTAATGAATGAACACATGAGTATGAACAGAATACGGAGTATGTGTAGTCACATGTAAGAGCACCTCACTCTTTTCAGAACCACATGAAGCTGGCTGTCTCACAGCATTGCTGCCCACCACACACTTGAGTGATCCTAGCTTAATCTAAAAACCTCGTTATCGGGACTTTTCAAGAATCATTAAATGTAGAATATTAAAGGGAGAAGAGACTTTTACATGTACATTACATTATATTACTTCCTTCAGACTGTCACAGATGAACAGACAAACACACAGAGACACTCACAAAATACTATTGCTTACCTCGTGGAATTGTTGTGAAGAGTAAATTAGGTGGTAGAGAGAATTAAAGGATAATAATGTAATAAAGGCATTTTTTTAATGATAAATCATTATTATATGTTGTAGTTTCAGAGATAAAGGAATCTGTTTTGCTGGGTGGTTCTGGTTCAGGGTTTCTCATGAGATTGCAGAGAAGATGTCAGCTAGATCTGCTCACCTGAAGTTTTGACTGAGGATGGCATAAGAACAGGCATGTAGATCAGAGGAACATGAGCTCTGACCACAGCAAAGAGGACTCAGTTCCTGACTGGCTGTGGTGGGAGGCTTCAGTTCCAGGTCACATCGACCTCATTGCAGAGCTTCTTTTTTCTTTTAATTTTTATTGCTGAAAGCATTACATATTCCCCCACACTTTTTCCTTGTTAACCCTTGCTATCCCACCCCTACCCAGGCCCTCACCACCCTATTGCCTGTGCCCATGGGTTATGCATATATGCATACAAGCTCTTTGGTTGATCGCTTCCAACCCAACACCCATCCCACACATTCCCTCTGAGGTTACTCAATCTATTCCATGCTTCCATGTCTCTGGATTCACTCCATTCATCAGTTAATTTAGTTCATTAGATTCTACATATGAGTGAGATCAGGTGATTGTCTTTCTCTGACTGGATTATTTCCCTTAGCATAATACTCTCTGGGTCTGTCAATGCTGTCTCAAAAGCTAAGAGATCCTTCTTCACAGACACTGGGGTGATGGGGGCTTGTCCTGGGGGTTGTGAGTGGCTGGAGGGGGGCATCAATCAGGGGAAAAGGAGACATGTAATACTTTAAACAGTAAAAAAGAGATATCCTTTTTTTACTACTGCATAGTATTCTATGGTATCAATGTCCCACAGCTTTTTTATCCACTCATCTACTGATGGGCACTTGGGTTGTTTCCAGATATTAGCTATTGTAAATTGTGCTGTTATGAACATAGGGGTGCATACATTCTTGCTGATTGGTGTTTCGGGTTCCTTAAGATATATTCCTAAAAGTGGGATCACTGGATCAAATGGTCACTCCATATTTAATCTCTTTTTCTTTTTCTTTTTTGTTCTTGACCATGATTGAACCAGGAGCCTTTAGTACACAGGCCAACACTCTATCCACTGAGCCAAACATGCTAGGGCCATATTTAATTTATTGAGGAAACTTCATGCTGTTTTCCATATGGCTGCATGAGTCTGCATCCCCACTAGCAGTGTATTAGGGTTCCCTTTTCTCCACATCCTTGCCAGCACTTGTTCTTTGTTGATTTGTGATGATAATGATTCTGACAGATATGAGGAGATACCTCACTGTAATTCTAATTTGCATCTCTCTGATATCAGTGACTTTGAGCATTTTTTTCAGTGTCTCTTGGACAACTGCATGTCCGTATTAAAGAAGTATCTATTTAGGTCCTTTGCCCATTTTTTAATTGAACTGTTTGTCTCCCTTTTGTTAATGTATAAGAGTGAGGAGAAAACTGGTCTTCCAAGGCATGTCAGGCCATAAAACTGAACAATGCACTGCCCTGGAGGGAGGGGGGGAAGTCATTATCGCTAACCCCAGGACAGATCATCTGATATGACCTGGGAACCCCAATACCTGGGGGCCTTCCTATAAGCCACAAGGAGGCGGAACCATATCTGCAAGACAAAGACCCCAGATTATAAAAAGCAAAACCACTGTATGTTACTTCACTTTGATTTGGAAATTATTCCCAGAGTCCACTAGTCACTAGTGTTAATAAATGGGTTCCTCCCTTTCTCTAGTAAACGAGCTTGACATTTCTTTGCTCCTCTGTAACATATGGTTCCCTGAATTGGGAAGCTAACTGTGTTTTGGCTTTGTTTAGCCTCTGGTAAGTGGACAGGGTTTGGAGCCCGGGGACACAGGACAGGCATCCAGAAGGTTCTTGATGCTGATTTTAGCAGATTTGAACCTGGAGGAACTCCAGTTGCTCCCAGACCTCAGCCCAGGACCTGGCCGGCATCTGGAGAAAGTGTATGGACACCACTGAACTTGTCAACAGAATCTATAAGGTAAAGGCCCCAGTCAGTCAGGCCTACTCCAAGTAAGTAGAAGGGGGAGCTTGATCACCTTCCTAGAAGTCCTAGGACTTCATCAAGTAATCAGGAATCAGGACTCCGGAGGTGAGTGAATTCAGATTCTATTAAGGAATTATGTGTTTACTCTTCTGTTTGTCATTTGTGTGGGACTGGCCAATTTGCTACTGAGAAGGAGGATGCTGGACATAGCCTTAACTCCTCCAATAGGTTCTTACTGAGACGTCGGTCAAGAATTATGGCCTGGGGCATGGGTGCCATGCCTATCTAGGGAGTCAGGCATTATCTTCTCAGCTCCAGTCTGGGCTAGTCTGAGAGAGTGTGGTTAACTGGTCTGTGTGAAAGCGAAAGATACTTTGATTTTCTGTTCACTCATCTGGTTAAAATGTTTGATTTGCTGAAAGCTGAACCTGTGATTGTCTGCATGGGTCTCAAACAGCGCTGTTGAGTTATTTTTCTCAGAGACATTTGCTATCTATCACAGGAGGCATCAGCCCACTTGGTAAAAATTTGTCTATGTTTGTGTACTAAAGACTTTGATTTTCTCTGTGCTTTTGCTGTGTTAGGTTGAAATTTTGGAATTCTGGGGTAGATTAAAAGGTATTTGTGGCTTTTCTTGTCTGACTGGGACATTCAGGGGTGGGACTCACAGCTCTACAGGGCAGAGAGATTTTTATGGGCCCTGCCCCCTGCCTGTGCTGAATTAAGAATCTTTTTTTTCAGCAGACCCTCCAGGTTCTTAGTAAAATTTTCCTGCACCCTTGTCATCCTCAGCCTTCTTTTCCAGGCTAAGAGTCATTTTCCTCCACAGGTCATACCCCAGCCTCCAGGAGAGAGGGCTACCACAGTGATGGCTTGTAGTTTTCTCTGAAACTCTTGCTGTCTATTCCTCCTCTCTGTAGAAATTGTCTTCCTCCAACTCACAATAGGAAATAATACAGGCCAGTGTCATTTGGCTTGCTGGTTAAAGGAAGACAATGGGCCCAGGAATCTGTAAAAGTGTCTGGGAATGAAGCTGGTTAAATGTACTGTAAGGGTTAAGTACCTGTTGCTGCTAACAGAGGAGGGGCTGATATCCCCCTCCAGTGCACTCCCTTGAGAGAGGCCTGACCACTGCTCTGCCACAGGGAATGGGTACGATGGCAGGGGCTTGGTATACAACCCACTGCCACATGAGTGCTTTGTAATATGCAGGACTGCTTCTCACTGCAAATCTGGCTGTTTTGGACTGGCAGCTTATGGCAGGACCTATAACTAGTAAACAGGGTTAACAAAAGGGGAAAGAAAAGGTGCTTTCCTTGGACCCAGAAGGGAGCCTGTAGGAGTTTGAGATTCTCCAAGAAAGGAGAAGTCTGACTGAGGGACGGGCCGAGACTCCCTTGGGTTGGGAGGATCAGAAGCTGCATATTGAACTTGTAGACTGCAGTTTGCTAGGCAGAGGTCCGAACCCAGTTGTATAGAGGTTAAGCTACCTGTATATAGCGAAGCAACTTTCTCCCGTGCCAGAATACATTTTGGGGAATTAGACAGACTGTGTTTGTGGCTGGAAAGAGGAACCAGCCACTGCAAACAGCCCTGAAAGTGGCCTGCAGAAAACTGTATAATAGACTCAGATGATGCCTGCATCTTCATGGACATGGATCCAGAGAGACAAGGACAATTTTGTTTTGACAGGGAAGGTCAAGAATAAATTTAGTTTTCTCCCTAAGATATTTGTATAGCCCTACCATGTGTCGTGTTCAGCTGTCAGAAGCTGCCACAGTGCCAATGTTATTACTTCATTATGTAAATATAGTAATCTTAATTATCTTACAGATTTAAATGCAAGTGTCAAAAGGGCAGGTGCCCAACTGGGCAAAGAATAATATCCATCAGGTTTTGGTCTCTATTGAGAGATAGTTGGCAGCCTGTATACTATCTTGCAGGCCTGTGTGACCATGCTCATATCAGGGGCGGCACAAACCTCAACTTTAGGAAAGTGGGAAAGGCCTGTTTGGATCAGAGGGAAGTAGTGAAATGGTGAGTACTAGCCCTCTGTTACAGGAATTACGGGCCCTGTGAGGTCCTGTGATATGTGAGACCCTGTAAAGAAATAAAGTTCCCTTAGTCCGTTCTGAGAGGACAAGTAAAATAAGGGGAGCCTACTACAGGGACAGCTGTGACTATCTATTTGAATATAGACACATTGTAAATTTCTTCTTGCCATTTGAAAACAGTTATATCACTCTGTAGAGTCAATGAAAAGGTCTGATAAGGAAAATCAGAAGATCTTAAAACAGGTCAGTTTATTTTTCTCCTTATATAATTCCTCCAAAATTTGGAAATGCTTACTAAATCATGGCAATACATTTCTTTGCATAAATTCAATAAGACTGGTTTCCATTAGTGGTTTTATTAACTGGAAACTTTCACTGGAGTATCATGTTTTAAAGAGCCCTGTCTGGACTCTGAAGACTTGAAGCCAATAAGAGTGCCACAGGAAAAGCCTGGTATCCTTCTTGGGAACCCTGAAAATGGCTGGCTCTGGAGCGTCAGGCCCATGCCCTACCATCACTGATGGTTGGTCAGAGTAGAAGGGGAGCAATAAGGGCACCTTTGCACCCCTTCAAAACCCCCATGCACTCTGGACCAAGACTAGTAGGAGGGCTACTCAGATGGGACTTAAACCTAGGGCATAGGCCCAGGTGGATTCACTGCAGGTGAGAGATTCACCTAACTCAGCAGATACTGCAGGCAGGCCTGATGGCAGCTGGATGGCTTGGTTTCCAGCCCTACAGGGCACTCTAAGACTCAATCATGAAATTCTGGCAAGGGTAGTCAGTTACCATTCTTGTGTTTATACAAACAATCAGGCCAAATTAAATACAATAGAAAAATTGGTTTTAACTTGGCTCTTTTAATAAACATAGAGGTAATTTTGAGGAGAAAATTTTATTTCAATAGAGGTTATTAAAATTGAATGTCTTCTTTCTCTTCCACCAGACCATTTGTTACAATTTGTCTCTGCCAAGTCACAAGCCCATCTCCTTCTGTGCCCAGGCCTCATCATCCCTCTGACAGATAGCAAGGATTTTTTGGCTCTGAGAGAAAATTCTGTCCCTCCTCAGCACAAAGCAGCTACAGAAGAAATTCAATGTCCATTTTCCCTAAAAGAATTCAGAGTCAGGATCCTTGAGGTAATATCTTAGGCAGTTAGACAGACATGAGCAGAGCAAGGACGATGGGCCAACTAGCACTATCAGATGTAACTCTTTCCACCTCTACATATATGAGACAAGGGACATAGCCAAAGGGGTCCTCACCCAAAGTCTTGGGCCTTGAAAAAGACCAGTAACCTACTTGTCCAAGAGACTTGACCCTATTTCATCCAGTTAGCCTGCTTGTCTCAAGGTGGTAGCAGCCATAGCTATGCAGTGGCGAGTACACTGGAGTGCTAGATGTCAAATGCTCGAGTAATCCAATTTCAGGTTCTTCTGCTACCAGCCTCTATCCTGATGATGACCCTGAAGAACCTCTACATAACTGTTTAAAGTTAAATGACTTTGTAAAGACAGTCCACCCGGGCCTCACTGATACCCCACTGGCATCACTGGATGAGGTACTATTCATGGACAGGAGCAGTTATGTCCAGGAAGGAATCAGGTATGCGGGAACAGTGGTGGTTGCTTTGGACCAAATCATTTTATCTCAGGCACTTGCCTGCAGGACTTTGGCACAGAGGGCCTAGTTGATTGCCCTTGTTCAGGCTCTCTTGTGGGCAAGAGAAGAATCAGTGACAATTTGTGCTGATGGCGGGTATGCGATTGCAACGGCTTAAGTGTGGAGTGCTGTTGCAGGGTATGGGGACTCCACAGAGGCAAGAGGGAACCAAAGCAGCCCAGAAGACTGTCCTGGAAACAAGTGGGGCTTCTACAGATTCTGTTGGATAAGGGCTGAAATCCATAACTAATTTTTACTCAAGTTCTTGTAGACTTTGCAGTCTACCCATAGGACAGTCCAGGAGCCCTTCCGAGAAGATGTTCTGCTTTCCAACCTGATGACTCTGTTTGCTAAAGACCACCCAAGGACTGACTTCTACCTGGAAGGGACCACATACTGTCAGCCTGACCACCCCCACCACTCTCAAGGTTGCAGGACTGAACACCTAAATACCAGAAACACCCCTTTGGATTTATTGCTCCACAAGGCTAAAAGAAGCTTGTGGGACAAGGTGGGGGCGAGGAATGTGGAGAAATCTGGTCTTGTAAGGTGTGTCAGGACATAAAAACTGAACAATGCACTGCCTTGGGGGGTTGGGGGAAGGTAGTTATCGCTAGCCCCAGGACAGATCATCTGATATGGTCTGGGAACCCCAACACCTGGGGGCCTTCCTATAAGCCACAAGGGGGTGGAACTATATCTGCAAGACAAAGACCTCAGAAGATTATAAAAAGTGAAGCCTCTGTATGTTACTTCACTCTGATTTGGAAATTACTCCCGGAGTCCACTAGTCACTGGTGTTAGTTAATAAATGAGTTCCTCCCTTTCTCTAGGAAACATGCTTGGCATTTCTTTGCACTTCTGTAACAAGAGTTCCTTATATATTTTGGATATTAACCCTTTATCAGATATATCATTGCCAAATATGTTCTCCCATAGAGTGGGTTTTCTTTTTTATTTTGTTAATGGTTTCTTTTGCTGTTCAGAAGCTTTTCATGTTGATGTAGTCTTATTTGTTTATTTTACCCTTAGTTTTTTTTGTCATGGGAGATGTATCCATAAATATAATGATATGAAGGTGTCTGAGATTTTGCTGCCTATGTTTTCTTCTAAGATTATTATGGTTTCAAAATGGAAGGACTAGAAGAAACTGAGGATCGAATGGGCAAGTTATAAGACAAGATAGAAAAAGAAACCGAGAGTATAGCAAGTGAAAAACAAACAAACAAACATATAAAAGCAGAAGAGTCTAAAGGGTCTTAGGTATATGAAAGGAAACATATCTACATAATAGAGATGATGGAGAGGAAGCTGAGCAAGATACAGAAAACCTGTTTGAAGAAATAATGACAGAAAATTTTTCTGACTTAGGAAAGAAAAAAATTCACATGAGTCCAAGAAGCATGGAGAGTCCCTATCAAGATGAACATAAAAAGGTCAACACCAAGACACATCATAATTAAACTGGCAAATGAAAAAACCAAAGAAAGAATTATAAAGGCTGCAAGAGAGAAACAGAGTTATCTATAAGAAATCTCTCATTAGACTATCAACTGACTTCTCAACAGAAATATAGCAGGTCAGAAAGAAATGAGATGAAGTATACAAAGTGATGAAAAACAAGGGAATCCAAGAATACTCTATTCATCAAGGCTGTCATTCAAAATTAAAGGTGAAATTAGAAGCTTCACAAAAAAAAATAATAATAAGGCTAAGGGAGTTTATTACCACCAAACCAGCAATGCAGGAAATGGTAAAGAGACTGTTGTAAAAAGAAGAAATAGAAAGGGAAGAAGGAACACTGGCATAAAGAATAAAAATGGCAACAAGCAGGTAATTATCAATAATAATCTTAAACATAGATGGATTAAATGCTCCAATCAAAATACATAGGGCAGCTGAATGGATAAGAAAACATGATCCATATATATGCTGTCTATAAAAGTTTCAACTCAGAACAAAGGAGTCACACAGACTAAAAGTGAAAGGATGTAAAAAAAATTCTTCATGCGTCTGGAAATGAAAGAAAAGCTGGGGTAGCAATACTTATATCTGACAAAATAGACATCAAAGCAAAGGCCATAATAAGAGATACAGAAGGCCACTTCATAATACTAAAGGGATCAATACAACAAGAGGCTATAACTCTGGTACACACATATACACCCAATATAGGTGCACCCAAATACATAAAAAAAAATTTCTGAAAGATATGAAGGGAGAGAGAAATGGCAGTAAAATCATAGTAGGGGACTTTAATACCTCTTGACTTTACTGGAAAAACTTTCTAAACTAAAAAATGAACAAAGAAAAAGCAATCCTAAATGACTCACTAAATAACATGGAACTAATCTAAACGAATAAAGGCATAATATTAAAATCAACCATTTCTTTGGGATGGGTAAGCCATGCCCACTAGCAAATCAGAGTGACTGTATGCTTACCCTGGCTCAAGCAAAACATGTTTGCAACAAAATATCAATCATAGAATCCTCGGGAGCTGAAGGAAACAGCAGGCCTGGCCTGACCACTAAGAGTAACATTGTCTCATTATAGAAGCATGAGGTGAAAGAGAGAGGAGGCTTCGTTACTAGGCTCGGCTTAAAGGAACAGTGTATCAATTATAGAAGATAAACAAACCCCAGAACCTGCGTCCAGCCAGCCTTGCTGGGACATTGGGTCAATGGGAGCTGTGGGCAGCCTTAAAGCCTGAAAGCGCCAATCAGCCCATCACCCAGGCTGGCCACACCCCAATGGGGTGAGGAATGCCACTGGGGGACTTGGTCAGCCTGCAAACAGCCATCAGCCCCTCACCCAGGCTGGTCAGGCACACTAGCAGGTGGACATCCCCAGAGGGGTCCCAGACTGTAAGAGGACATAGGCTGGGCTGCGGGGAGCGGGAAAGAGGCGGCGGGAGGGTCAGCGGCCTGCTTGGTGGGCTTCCCAGGACCCTTGCAGGGCACCGGGAAGCAGGAAAGCAAGGCGGCAGGACGGGGAGCGGGAAAGAGGCGGCAGGGGGGTCTCGGCCTGCTTGGCGGCTGCCCAGGCCCTTTGCTGGGCACCGGGGAGCGGGAAAGAGGCAGTGGGGGTCGGGGCCTGCTTGGCAGCTTCCCAGGCCCTTTGCGAGGCACCAGGGAGTGGGAAAGGAAGGCAGCAGGGGACCAGTGAGTGGGAAAGAGTCGGCGGCCTGCTTGGCAGCTCCCCAGGTCCCTTCCGGGGATCAGGGAGCAGAAAAAGGCTGGCCTGACCACGAGGCAGGGTTTTCTTTGCTTTCTGGTGGCTGGAGGAAGATGGGCAGTAGGCAAGCTTGGGAGGCAGGCAGCACCCAGCCCTGGTCACAGCTCAAAAAAGAGAACAACATGCAGGGGAGGGCAAGAGTCTGAGAGATCAACATAGAGGAGGTGCCTGCTCCAAGCCTCCATGGTGTGCCTGGGGGCAGGCCCCCAGCAGGTAGGACTGCTCTGAGCCTCAGATGCAGCTGGGGGCAGGTCCCCAGTGGCAACACACACACACACAGGCGCACGCACACACACACACACACACACACACACACACACACA
>PVJC01003219.1:0-72400 GCA_004026665.1 Murina feae
CGATCACTGTGAGGGATTAACCTCTAAGCCACTTGGTTACGAGAGTCAGCTGTGTCTACAGTGGGAGAACTTCTGTGCTGGAGACACCCTTATGGGGCAAGAGTTGTTACAGTGGAGCTTTTATGCTCACTGCATCTGCCCCGAGTGTGTTCCTTGTGGATCTGTTTTGTTTAGGTTAGTCCCTCTCTGGCCACTGGGTAGGGCTGGCTCCTGTATCTTTAAGGAGGTGGTGCTGCAGAAGCCTCTGACGCACTTGGGAGGGGCGGGGCCTCGGGGAGTTCGCCGGGCGGGGCAGAGCAAATAGCTATGGCGCTTCTCAGCCCTGCGCTGAGAGACGCCAGGTCTCTGTGTCCCACGGTAATTGCTGCAAGCAACGCTGAGAGAAACCCATTTTGGATTTCCTCCTGGTGCCAATCAGTCCCCCTTCTCTGGGTGTCTGTGGGACCTCCAAAACTCGCCTGGAACTGGAGTTCAGAGCCGCTGGGAGCTTGTGGCTCTCTCCGTTTTGGAAAAGAACCACGACCTCCGGTACCAGCCCTTCCCCGAGCCCGTGCGCGCGCCTCCGTACCTCTGTACTTTGCTTCCGCCACTCCTCTGAGTCTCAGACTTTTCTCTGGTTGTAGGATTTTCACTCAGCCAGCCGACCTGTGGGTGCGAGTGGTGTCCGTGTGTTCTTTTCGTGGTTTTTCTGGAATAGTTGTTCACAGCTGCATATACGGTGTCTACCCTATGCCGCCATCTTGTTTCCTCCCGAAATTTTTTGTTTTCTTACATTCTTCCTATTGAGTGTCTTTTTTCTTTGTTGGAATATTTTTGTTTCATTTAAATAATACAGGTAGTGATATGAATTAGGTTCTTGATTTAAAAGTTTTCTTAAATAGTATATTCTAAATTTTGGGACTTAAAATTAGTCACTTTAAAAAATTCTTTATTGTTTAGAGCATTACATATGTCTCCTTTCCCCCCATTGACCTCTCCCTGGTGACTCCCACCTGCCAGTACATGCCCTCACCCCCCATTGGTTATGCTTATATCCATACATACAAGTCCTTTGGTTGATTTCTTATACCCTTGCCCCACCAACCCCTGCCTTTCCTCTGAGGTTTATGGTCTGTTCAATGCTTCTAAATCTCTGGGTTTATTTTTGTTGATGTTCAGTCTACCAATCGATGAACATGGTATATCCTTCCTTTTGTTTATGTCTTTCTCTAGCTCTTTTTTTTAATGTCTTATAGTTTTCCAAGTATAGGTCTTTTACCTCTTAGTTAAGTTTATTCCCAGGTATCTTGATTTTTTTTGGTGCAATGGGAAATGGGATTATGTTTGTTTGTTTCTCTTTTGATGAGTTCATTATTGGTGTACAAAAAGCCATAGATTTCTTGGTGTTAATTTTGTATCCTGCTCCATTGCCGAGTTCATTTATTAAGTCTATTGGTTTTTCATGGAGGACTTAGGGTTTTCCATGTACAACATCATGTCATTTGCAAATAATCAAAGTTTTACTTCTTTTTTTCCAATTTGCATGCTTTTTATTTATTCTTATTGTCTGATTGCTATGGCTAGTACCTTCAGTACTGTGTTGAAAAGGACTGGTGAGAGTGGGCATCCCTGTATTGTTCTTTTTCTTAGGAGAAATGATTTCAGTTTTTGCCTGAAAGAGCTTGGAAGTGTGCCTACCACTTAAATTGTTGGAAAAGTCTGAGGAGGATAAGTTTTAGTTCTTGATGTTGGCTTTAGGTTTGTCATATATGGCTTTTACTGTATTGTGGTATGACCTCTTGATTCCCACTATGCTGAGAGTTTTATCAAAAAAAGCGTGTTGGATTTTGTCAAATGTTTTTTTGTATATCAATTGATATGACTGTGATTTTTTTTGATTTTTAAAAAATATTTATTGTTCAGATTATTACAGTTGTTCCTCTTCCTCCCCCCCCCCATAGCTCACCTCCTCCCAGTTCCCACGCCACCCTCTGCCCTTATCCCTCCGCCCCACTGTCCTCATCCATAGGTGTACGATTTTTGTCCAGTCTCTTCCCACACCCCCAACACCCCTATTCCCCTGAGAATTGTCAGTCCACTCCCTTTTTATGCCCCTGATTCTATTCTGTTCACCAGTTTATTCTGTTCATCAGATTTTTATTCACTTGTTGATTTTTAGATTCACTTATCTCTACTTTTTCTTCTTCTTCCTCTTCTCAAAAGATACCTTTCAGCATTTCATATAATACTGGTTTGGTGGTGATGAACTTTTTTAGCTCTTTCTTGTCCGTGAAGCTCTTTATCTGACCTTCAATTCTGAATGATAGCTTTTCTGGGTAAAGTAATCTTGGTTGTAGGTTCTTGCTATTCATCACTTTGAATATTTCTTGCCACTCCCTTCTGGCCTGCAAAGTTTATGTTGAGAAATCAGCTGACAGTCATATGGGTGCTCCCTTGTAGATAACTAACTTCTTTTCTCTTGCTGCTTTTAAGATTCTCTCTTTGTCTTTTGACCTTGGTATTTTAATTATGATGTGGCTTGGTGTGATCCTCTTTGGTTTCTTTTATTTGGCATTCTCTGCGCTTCCTGGACTTGTAAGTATTTCTTTCACCAGTATGGGAAGTTTTCTGTCATTGTTTCTTCAAATAGGTTTTCAATATCTTGCTCTCTCTCTTCTTCTGGCACCCATATAATTCTGATTTTGGTATGCTTAAAGTTGTCCCAGAGGCTCCTTACACTGTCTTCATATTTTTAGATTCTTTTTTTTTTGCTTTTCTGGGAGGGTGTTTTTTGCTTCTTTGTATTTCAAATCTTTGACCTGATTCTTGGGGCCCTCTAGTCTGCTGTTGGATCTCTGTATATTATTATTTATTTTGGTCAGTGTATGCTTAATTTCTAGCTGGTACTTTTTCATATCCTCGAGGGTCTCACTAAATTTATCGGCAGTCTCTAGAATATTCTTGAAAAACCTTATAACTGTGGTTTTGAATGCTATATCCAGTAGTTTCTTTTCCTCCATTTCTGTCATTTGTGACCTGTTTCTTTGTCTTTGCATTTTGGCTGCTTCCCTGTGTTGATAGAGTGGCTTTCTGTGCTAGGTGTCCTATAGGGCCCAGTGGCTCAGCCTCCCTAATTACCTGAGGTGGACACTCTTGGTGCACTCCTTTGTGGGCTTTGTGCACAGTCTTGTTGTAGCTAATCATTGATTGTTGTTGGTATCACTGGGAGGAATTGACCTGCAGGCCAATTGGCTGTGAGAATCAGCTGTGTCTATGGTGGGAGAACTTCTGTGGTGGAGACACCCTTATTGGGCAAGACTTGCTTCAATGGGGCTTTGGTGCTCACTGAGTCTGCCCCCTGAGTGTGTCCCTTATGAATCTGAGGAGTTGTAATCTAGATGTTCCCACTCTGACCACTGGGTACACTGGCTCTTGGATCTCTAAGGAGGTGCTAATTTAGGCTCTGCCTGAGGCTACCCAGCCTTTTATATGCAAAAGCCTCTGTGTGCAGCTTGGGTGGGGCTGGGTCTCAGGAATCAACAGAGAGGAGCAAACAGCTATGGCTGACCATTAGTCCTGCCTAAGACGCCTTGAGTCTCAATGTCCTTCTGTAATCGCTGTACGCACCACTGAGAGAAAGCCCCTCTGGAATTTCTCCTTCTGCCGGACAGTACAGCTTCTCCCCGTATGAGTCTGGATCCCCAGAAACTTGCCTGGAACTGGAGTTCAGAAGTGCTGGGATCACAAAAGAAAACCGCATTCTCAGTTGCTAGCCCTCTCCACTTGCACACACACACGCCTCCATACCTCTCCACTTTACTTCCACATCTCCTTTGAGTCTCAGTGTGCTGTTCTCTTTCCTTCTAGTTGTAGAATTTCCACTCAGCCAGCATTCCTGTGGTTTTGGTTGGTGTCTGCCCTTTCTCTTTGTTGTAGTTTTGAAGTGGTTGTGTGAGGCAGCAATTTCAGGTGCTTACCTATGCCGCCATCTTGGTTTCTCCAAGAGCAATTGACTATGTGATTTTTATCTCTCAGTTTGTTTATGTGATGTATCACATTTATTGATTTGTGTATATTGCACCATCCTTGCATTCCTGGAATAAATCCCACTTGGTCATGATGTATAAACTTTCCAGTGTAATGCTGGATCTGATTTTCTAGAATTTAATTGAGGATTTTAGCATCTATGTTTATCAGGGATATTGGCCTATAATTCTCTCTCTTTGTAGTGTCTTTATCTGGTTTTGGCAATAGGGTAATGCTGGCTTCATAGAAAGAGATTAGAAGTGTGCCTACCTCTTGAATTGTTGGAAAAGTCTGAGGAGAATAAGTTTTAGTTCTTCTTTCAATGTTTGGTAAAACTCCCCTGAAAACCATCTGGCTCAGGGCTTTTGTTCATTGGGAAATTCCTTGATTACTACTTCATTTCCTCCTGCTCAGATATTTTGATTATCAGCCTATTCAGATTTTTTTTATTCTTCATGATTGAGTTTTAGAAGGTTGTATTTTTTCTAGGAATATGTTCATTTCTTCTTGGTTGACCAGTTTCATAAAATAGAGTTATTCACAGTATTTTTTTTTACAATCCTTTGTATTTCTGTGTGATCTGTTGTTATTTTGACTCTTTCATTTTTTATTTTATTTGTTTGGGTCTTATCTCTTTGCTTTTTGGTGAGCCAGCCAGAGATTTATCAATCTTGTTTATCATTTCATAGAACCAACTCTTGGTTTCATTGATCTTTTGTATCGTTTTTTGGTCTCTATGTAATTTATTTCTGCTCTGTTCTTTATTATCTCCTTCATTCTGCTCACTCTGGACTTTTCTTGTTGTTCTCTTTCTAATTTTTTAAGTTGTAGAGTTAGATAACTTATTACCATTTTTTCTTGTTTTTTTTTGAGGTAGGCCTGAAATGCTAGGAACTTCTCTCTCAGGACTGCTTTCAATGTGTCTGATAGATTTTGGATTGTTTTCTTTTGATTGTCATTTGTTTCCAGGATGTTTTTTTGCTTCTTCTTTGATCTCTTTGATAATCCAATTATTGTTTAATAGCATGCTAGTCAGCCTCCAAGTGTTTGAATTTTTTGATTTTTTTTATTGGAGTTGATTCCTAATATTATGCCATTGTGATATGAAAAGATTCTTGGTATGATTTCTTTTTTCTTTCTTTCTTTCTTTCTTTCTTTCTTTCTTTCTTTCTTTCTTTCTTCTTTCTTTCTTTTTTACTTCTTGAATTTTTTAAATGTTTTTTATTACATACAGTTTTACAAAGATTAGTACATATATCTCTTTTTTCCCCTGTCCTTCCCCCTGCCTCCCCTACCCCCCAGTGTTTTGTGTCCATTGGTTATGCTTAATTGTATGCATAAAAGTCCCTTGGCTGATCTGTTACCCTCACCACCACCAACCCTCCCTGTCCTTGTTGCTGTAATTTGACAGTCTGTTTGATGTTGCTCTGCCTCTGTATCTATTTTTGTCCACCAGTTTATAATGGTTATTATTATCCACAGATGAGTGAGGATATGTGGTATTTTTCTTTCATTGATTGGCTTATTTCACTTAGCATAATGCTCTCCATTTCCATCCATGCTGATGCAAATGGTAAGAACTCCTTCCTTTTTACACCAGCATAGTATTCCATTGTGTAGATATACCACAGTTTTCTAATCCAGTCATCTGCTGATGGGCACTTAGGCTGTTTCCAAATTTTAGCTATGGTAAATTGTGCTGCTATGAACATAGGGATGCATATGTTCTTTCTGATTGGTGTTTCTGGTTTCTTAGGATATATTCCCAGAAGTGGGATCACAGGGTCAAAAGGGAGTTCCATTTTTAATTTTTTGAGGAAACTCCATACTGTTCTCTACAGTGGCTGCACCAGTCTGCATTCCCACCAGCAGTGCACGAGTGTTCCTTTTTCTCCGCATCCTCTCCAACACTTGTTGTTTGTTGATTTGTTGATGATAGCCATTCTGACAGGTGTGAGATGGTACCTCATTGTTGTTTTGATTTGCATCTCTTGGATGATTAGTGACTTTGAGCATGTTTTCATATGTCTGTCTCTTGGCTTTCTGAATGTCCTCTTTTGAAAAGTGTCTATTTAGTTCCTTTGCCCATTTTTTGATTGGATTGTTTATCTTCTTTTTGTTAACTTGTATGAATTCCCTGTAAATGTTGGAGATTAAACCTTTATCGGTGATAACATTGGCAAATATGTTCTCCCATGCAGTGGGCTTTCTTGTTGTTTTGTTGATGGTTTCTTTTGCTGTGCAGAAGCTTTTTATTTTGATAAAGTCCCATGTGTTTATTTTCTCTTTAGTTTTCAATGCCCTAGGGGCTATATCAGTTGGCATATGCCTGATATTTTGTTGCCTTTGTATTCCTCTAGTATTTTTATGGTTTCCCATCTTACATTTAAGTCCTTTATCCATTTTGAGTTTATTTTTGTATATGGTGTAAGTTGTGGTCTAGTTTCATTTTTTTTGCATATATCTGTCCAATTTTCCCAGCACCATTTATTGAAGAGACTGTCTTGATTCCATTGTATGTTCTTGCCTCCTTTGTCAAATGTTAATTGAGCATATTGGTTCGGGTCGATTTCTGCGTTCTCTATTCTATTCCATTGATCTATATGTCTATTCTTGTGCCAGTACCAGGAAGTTTTGAGAAGTGGCTTTATAATACAGCTTGATATCTGGTGTTGAGATCCCTCCTACTTTGTTCTTCTTTCTCAGGATAGCTGCAGCTATTCGGGGTCTTTTTTTATTCCAGATGAATTTTTGGAGAGTTCCTTCTAGGTCTGTAAAATATGCCATTGGTATTTTAATGGGGATTGCGTTAAATTTATAAATTGCTTTAGGTAGTATTGACATTTTAATGATATTGATTCTACCAGTCCATGAACATGGTATGTTCTTCCATCTGTTTATGTCTTCCTCTACCTCTTTTATCAACATCCTATAGTTTTCTGAGTAGAGGTCTTTTACCTCTTTAGTTAAGTTTATTCCCAGGTATCTTAGTTTTTTTGGTGTGATGGTAAATGGAATTGTTTTTTTAGTCTCTCTTTCAGTACGTTCACTATTGGTGTACAAAAATGTCATAGATTTCTTGGCATTAATTTTGTCTCCTGCTACATTGCCAAATTCATTTATTAAGTCTAATAATTTTTTGATGGAGTCTGCTTGGTATGATTTCAATCTTCTTAAATCTGAAGAGACTTTGCCTGTGTTCCACCATGTGGTCTACTTTTGACAATGTCCCATGTGCACTTGAGAAGAATGTATATTCTGTAGCTTTTGGGTGAAATGTTCTGAAGATATCAATTAATTCTAACTTTTCTAGTGAGTTATTCAGGATTGCTGTTTTTTTTTTTTTTACTGATTTTTTTTGTCTAGAAAATTTATCCAGGGATGTCAATGGAGCATTAAAGTCTCCTACTATAACTGTATTGCTATTGCTATCTCCCAGTAGTTTTTTTCTTAAATGTAATTGGGTGCTTCTGCATTGGGTGCATATATATTTATCAGAGTTATATCCTCTTGTTGTATTGAACCATTTAGCATTATGAAGTGGAATTCCTTATTTCTTTTATGGCCTTCACTTTGAGGTCTATTTGTCAGATATGAGTATTACTACCCCAGCTTTTTTTTTTTAAATTTCCATTTGCCTGAAAAATATTTTTCCATTCCTTCACTTTGAGTCTGTGTGAGTCCCTTCTTTTGCTGAGATGGGTCTCTTGTAGACAGCATATATATGGGTCATGTTTTTTTATCCATTCAGCTAGTCAATGTCTTTAGATTGAAGTATTTAATCCATTTATGTTTAAGGTTATTATTGATAGGTATTTGTTTGTAGCTATTTTTATTCTATATGTCTGTGTTCCTTCTTCCCTTTCTATTTCTTCTTTTTAAAAAAGTCCCTTTTGCATTTCTTGCATTGCTGGCTTGGTAGAGATAAACTCCCTTCACCTTTTTTTTTTTTTTTTTTTTCATCTGTGAAGCTCCTGATTCCCCCTTAAATTTTGAATGATAGCCTTGCTGGGTAGAGTATTCTTAGATCCAGTCCCTTGCTTTGCATCATTTTGTACACTTCATTCCCTTCCCTTCTAGCCTGATGTGTTTATGTTGGGAAATTATTTTATAATCTCATGAGAGATCCCTTGTAGGTAAGTCTCTCTCTCTCTCTTGCAGCCTTTAAGATTCTTTCTTTGTTGTTAATATTTGCCATTGTATGTAATTAGGATGTTTCCTAGTATAGGCCTTTTTGGGTTCATCTTATTAGGGACTCACTGTACTTGTGGGACTTTTTTCTTCCCCAAATCAGGGAAGTTTTCTGCCATTATTTCTTCAAATAGGTTTTCTGATCCTTGCTGCTCTTCTTGTCCTTCTGGCACCCCTATTATATGTGTGCTATTTCATTTCATGTTGTCCCAAAGCTCCCTTAGGCTCTCCTGCTTTCTAATTTTTTTCTCCAATTACTGTTCAGACAAGGTGTGTTTTGTTGCCCTTTCTTCTAACTTGCTAATTTGGTCCTCTGCTTTTTCCATTGTGTTTTTTATTGTGGCTATATCATTCTTGATTTCCTCTTAATTCTTACATAAGTTGTTGATTCTCTCATCCTGCTGGTTTAGGAATTGTATGGCCCTTAATCTGAATTCTTTTTCTGACATATTTCATGATTTCATTTCAGTTCTTTTTCTGGCAATTTCTCCTGTTCTTTTCTTTGGGGATTGTTTCTTTGTCTCCTCGTATTTGCTCTTGCTGAAGTGTCCAGTGCTAGGTAGCACGGGGCTGGCAGTTGAAGTTGCAGGCTTGGCAGGAGAGTTACAAACTCCAGGACTTGCTGGAGCACCCCTGAAATAAGTCTTTGACAAATATTATAAGAGGTACTTATTATGCTCAACAATTTTGAGGAAGATTTAATTATGTAGGAGGGTCTCAGGATAATAGTACCTTATTGGAAAACATATAAAAGTTTGGCAGATATTTATTGTTTTTTTTTTATGCTGATTGGGAAATTCTGCAAAGATTAATGGTCTTGTTTTCATTTTTTTTATATCTCTCAAGGAGAAATAGAAGTGTGAATGTAACCTGCCCAATACCTGATGAGTTTCATTTGCGAAAAAGATGCTACTTGTGGGGCCTGGGCAGTTTCCAGTATTAAAAGTACAGCTTGCTTGCCCTGGCTGGGGTTGCTCAGTTGGTTGGTCATTATCTTGTGCACTGAAAGGTGGCTGGCTTGATTCTTGATCAGGGCACCTGCCCAGGTTGCAGGCTCCATCCCCAGTAGGAGGCATGTAAGAGGCATCCACACTCTCATGCATTTATGTTCTTTTCTCGCCCCCTCCCTTCCTCTCTCTCTAAATATCAATAAGATGTTTTTAAAAAGTAAATCATATCCCTGACTGGTTTGGCTCAGTGGATAGAGCGTCGCCCTGGAGACTGAAAGGTCCCAGGTTTGATTCCGGTCAAGGGCATGTACCTGGGTTGTGGGCACATCCCCCGTGGGGAGTGTGCAGGAGGCAGCTGATTGATGTTTCTCTCCTATCGATGTTTCTAACTCTCTGTCCCTCTCCCGTCCTCTCTGTAAAAAAAATTAATAAAATATATTTTTAAATAAAAAAAGTAAAGCATAGCTTGCTTGGAATCAGATATCACTTGATATCCTTCTATAGCAAGTCTGTGTTTTTCTTGACTAAGCCTATTGAATATTCATTGTGTCTTCCAAGACAAATTAAAAATTTGCATCAGAATTGTTTCAATTTTATAAAGACTATAAAAGAATACATGTGTACTGCTTTCTTTCTTTTTTTCTTTTTTATCACAGCTATTACTCTGTCTCCTTTTTATCTTCCTGCCAAGTGGTGGAACATGCAAAATAATCTAGGCCCAATACTACCATTTAAAAAAAATTGTGTTTGTTTGTAGAGGAAAAAAAAATAACAAGTCATTGTAAATAAGGCATTGTTCCTGTTTAGTGATTGAAATGATTGCCTGCTAGACCTGGTTGAAATTGAGGGTGGCGGGGGTCGGGGGGGTGGTTTGAAATGATGGAAGAAAATAATTTCATCTATAAAAGAGCTGTTCTCAGACTGAGGAATCTCAGAGAGAAGGTGGGAAGGGATGGTGGTTAGGGAGAGATTAACCAAAGAACTTATATACTTACTAGGGGCCCGGTGCACAAAAATTTGTGCACTTGGGGGGTGGGGGTCCCTCAGGTTGGCCTGTGCCCTCTTGCAGTCTGGGACACCTCAGGGGGGATGTCCACCTGCTGGCATGCCTGGCCAGCCTGGGTGAGGGGCTGAGGGCCACTTTCAGGCTGCCCACAGCCCCTTCAGGGTTCGTGCACTGGGAGGTGGGAGGGCTGATGAGTGCAGGCCTGGATGTTTCCCACCGGAGGGTCCACGATCACACACGCCTGGTGGGCCCCCACCGCTGAGGGGACACACCTGGCACAGAGCTGGGTGGCAAGCCAGGGGTGGACGCTGGTGCAGGATCCCTCGGTGGGGCCCTGCTGCTGAACAAACACACCCGGGGTGGAGTCTGGCAGCGGACTGGCTTCAGATTCTCCGCACTGTGCAGCAGATGCTCCTGCACGCTATGTGGAGGCCCCTGGGGGGTAGATGAAGGTAGCGGACCCTGGATGGGTGCTCCTGCATGCCCCTGAAGATGCCCCTGGGGTAAAGCCAGGCAGCAGACCCAGGACAGGTGTTCCTGTACACCCCGCAGACGCCCCCGGAGGGCAAAGCCAGGCAGCAGACCCAGGACGGCTGCTCCTGCACACCCCGCAGAGGCCCCCACGCTCCTGCGTGCCCCCAGGTGACCTCCAGGGGACGGAGCCAGGCAGTGGACCCAGGACAGGCACTCCTGGACGCCTGTCAGGCAGTGGACCCGGACTCCTGGATGTCCGAGGAGGCCCCAGGCTGGACCCCCCCCCCCCCCACCGACTGAGCTGACACACCTGGCACAGCTATGCCGGCCACGGAGGCTCCCAGTACAGAGTCGCCCTGCCAGCCTCCATCTTGGCTGGGTTAATTTGCATATAGCCGCTCTGATTGGCTGGTGGACCTGGCCATGAGCAGAGGCTCAGCCAGCCTAGGCAGGCAGTTGCAACAGAAGCCTCTGCTTCGCTCTAGCTCCATGGCTACTGGCCTCCATCTTGGCTGGGATAATTTGCATACAGCCACTCTGATTGGCTATTGGGCATGGCTTAAGTGTCTTGAGTAATGGTCAATTTTCATATTACTCTTTTATTAGATTAGATATGCATAACACATGGACACAGACTATAATGTGGTTAAGGCCTGGGGGGATGGGTGAGGTGTGGAGGGTGTCAATGGGGAAAAAAGAGGAACATCTGTAATACTCTCAATAATAAAGATAAATTTTTAAAAATAATAAAAAGAGCTGTTCTCATTGTGTAGCTGGGCTGACCTGATGAATCAGGGTTTTGTTTTGTTTTAATTTAAAAGTTTCACAGCTAAAATATTAATAAATTATTTTATTAAGTAGTTTTTTTCTGAGCACTTTCTATGTACAAAGCACTTTTAACTAAGCAATGCAATTCTTTTTTTTTTAAATATAGCCAAGTCTTGTCAAGCACTTTCTTTATTCAATAATAATAATAATAATGAATATACAAGCTCTGTTTGCTCCAGTGTACAAACTTGTCAGTATTTTGAATTCCACCCTTGAAAAAGATAATTTTTCTTTTTCAGAGACTGCTTTCAAAATGCAGTTTGCTTTGGCTGTTATATAATACCTTCCTTGAGATTAATAAAAGTTCACCAAAATGATATAAAAGGGGATAAAAACATTGTTAAGGAGAAGTGTGGTTCTTGTTTCAGTTTGAATGTTAGAACCATTAACTTTATTTTCAATGTTTTCTCTCTCCTTTGATTCTCCTTGAGACAGGATATTTTTTTCAGCTGGTAATGCAACACCATTTTAATATTATGAATCCTGCTTTCTCCTTTTCTTTGTTGTGATGTTTATGTTTGATTTTTTTTCTGAACTATTTCTCAATGTTGGAAACATAAGTTCTACAAACATTACTGAAAATATAGCAATGATAGTGCTACTACTTTTACATCCACTAGAATCTGACAGGGCTGCTTTTATTCTGCGAACTATGAAGATTTTGTAATATTCTTGGAAATGATAGGTTTTATAAATCAGAAAATGAGCCTTATACAACCTGAAGCATGAGCTTTGTGCCTTTGTGGGTCTCCAGTGTCTCTTACTGGCCCACCTCAATAAAATCCAGTTGCTTTATCTGTATTGCCATTTTCACATAATACAGTTTGTAAATACCAGGAAAAAGAGCATTTTCATTTGGGAGGGCAGGGGGAATGTTGTCTTTCTATGATAGCTTGTAGAAGGATAGGTGAGCCAAACTCCAAAGCACTTGTTTTTAAAATAATAGAATGAGATGGGAGTTGGTAATGTTAATATTGTTCTCATTTAAGGAAAGTAATATTTCCTTTCCAAAAGTTGCCCCATGAGTAGTTTTTCATATTATAACCTCTATCCAGGCCCTCAGAATAGTTTCTTATTTAAGGAAATGTCTTCAGTAGTTTCTTTGATCAAAGTGGGAAATGTTCTGGGCAGCCTTCAAAATGCTGTGAAAATTCTCTGCTCAGCACCGGCGCATGTGTTTCCTTTTCCTGAAACCCAAACTTAACTGTTCTAAACAGCACACTCAGCTCAAGTGGCAGGTCTTCTGAACCTCGCACATTGCGTCTGGTTGAGCCTACACTGAAATAATCCTTCCCTTTCCTTAACTTTTATCTGCCTTGAAAGGGGCTCTTCACTGGTTCTTACCCTCTCTTGTCCTTTAATGTTTGCCTGCTTTGATTTTGTAACTGTTGTATAAACTCTGTGGGTGTAAGTACCATCCTATATAATAAAGAGGTAATATGCAAATTGACCATCACTCCAACACACAAGATGTCCAATCCCATGTGACACAAGATGGCCACCACAAGATGGCCAGCAGGGGAGGGCAGTTAGGGGTGACCGGGCCAGCAGTGGAAGGCAGTTAGAGGCAACCAAGCTGGCAGTGGAGGGCAGTTAGGGGTGACCAGGCTGGCAAGGGAGGGCAGTTAGGGGTGATCAGACCAGCAGGGGAGGGCAGTTAGGGACAATCAAAATGGCAGGGGAGGGTAGTTAGGGGCAATTGGGGTGGCAGGGGAGGGCAGTTAGGGGCAATGGTGCCAGCAGGGGAGCAGTTAGGTGTTGATTAGGCTGGCAGGGGAGTGATTAGGGGGTGATCACTGGCAGGCAGAAGCAGTTATGAGCACTCAGGCAGGCAGGCAGGTGAGTGGTTGGGAGCCAGCAGTCCTGAATTGTGAGAGGAATATCCAACCGCCCATTTGGGTCTCATCCCAGTGGGCAGTTGGACATCCTTTGAGGGGTCCCAGACTGGAGAGAGTGCAGGCTGGGTTGAGGGACACCTCCCCCCTCCCCCACCCCCTGTGCATGAATTTCATGCACCGGGCCTCTAGTGTTTTATAAGTCCTCTGGAACTCTGATTCTGGGAACAGAGTAGATACTTAGAAAATTATTTTTATTAATTGTGAGTGACATTCCCAGAACCAGCTGATCCTGCAGCCCAGTGTGAGCAGGGGTATTAAGTTCCTTATATCACTGGCTTTTGTCTTAGCTTAGCTGCTACAACAAAAATACTACAGACTGATGACAAAGATACTGTAGATTGGGTGGCTTATAACAACCACAGTTTATTGCTCACAGTTCTGGAGGCTGGGAAGTTCAAGATGAGTGTGTCAGCAGAGTTCATGCCTGGTGACAACCTGCTTCCTGGTTCAAATTCATCTTTTCACTGTGTCCTCACATGGTAGAAGGAGGGAGCTCTCTCGTAAGGGCACTAATTCCATCACTTCCTAATCTCTTCCTAAGGGCCTCACCTTCAGATACCATCACATTGGAGATTAGATTTCAACATATAAATTTTAGGGGGACACAAACATTCAGTCTATGAAAGCTTGCTTTCTGGAGAGGCCCAACACTTGAATGCAGAAAGAGCTTAAAATAAATTAATTGAATAAGTAAATAAGATAATGAATGGGATGTAATCCGTCTTTTTTGTTTGTTTGTTTATGGAATTGAGTGAGATAATCTCTTAAAGAAAATCATAGAAATGGCATCCAACTTGCCTGAAAGGGAATGAGCTTTGCAGAGGGCTATGTCAAGTGTGGTGGCAGCCAGTTGTATAGGGCACTGGAAACTAGGTTAAAAAGTGAGATGGTGACACATTTCACAGTCAAGCTTAATGGGACAAGATGGCTTTCCTGGAGCTATGATGAATGGGAAAAGGAAGTTCTGATTACCCGAAGCCTGAGGTGCTTTGTTTTTTTTTAAACTAGTCTGACCCATTGGGTAAAAACAAACTTTTCTAAGTATTATTGGAGAAAGTGACTGGGGATAAAAACTAAACGAGCCAACTGACAGCTGCTGAAGAGCAGCAGTTCCAGCTGAAGGCAGTGCTGCTTTGATGGGCTGTAGGTCAGGAGAGCCGCTCTCTGAAATGTGGAGTCAGGAGGGCTTCTTCTCAAGTTGTTTCCACCTGGGCGCGAGTTGCCCGCTGGAGCACGTTCTTGGTAAGGTTGTCATTAAAATCTGTCCTTGTCGGAGGCTTTTTTTTTTTTTTTTTACTCCAAAAGTGGGTTGGTGAGTGCAGTGCCAGTGATTACCCTTTCATCATTGCTCTTTGAGGCAGGTGACCATGTAAAGGTTTCTCAATATTCCTTTAATTGAGGGTGTTTGGGTTGTTATCTCATTACCATTGAATTCAGTAGGGATGAGATATTTTGGTGAACTTTTGTGTATTTTGCTTGGGGTCCTATGGCCTAGCGATCAAGGTACTGGGAACTGTGGGTCTGAGTTGGCCTAAAAGAGATTTTTTTTATGAGCTGTTAGCAGAACTTGAATTGGATGGAAACAAACTGGTATTTTTTAAAAACATATTTTATTGATTTTTTACAGAGAGGAAGGGAGAGGGATAGAGTTAGAAACACCGATGAGAGAGACACATCAATCAGCTGCCTCCTGCACACTCCCCACCAGGGTTGTGTCCGAAACCAAGGTACATACCCTTGACCGGAGTCAAACCTGGGACCCTTGAGTCCGCAGGCCGACGCTCTATCCACTGAGCCAAACTGGTCAGGGCATAAATTGGTATTTTTATTTTGTGAAACAAAGTAGCTGGGAATACTCACGTGCTTTCCTGACTTGAAAAAGGATTTAATGCCCTAAAAAATTCCCAAGAGCTACCAGCTATCTGATCTATTGTTAAAATTATACTGAGAGATTTTGGAGAAATATAAGGGAACTACATAAATATGTCTTAAAATAAAAATTAAGTCCCTAATCTTGTGAAAGGGTAAATTTTGACTTTGTGCATGTGTACATGACTTAAACCCACAATCCTTTGATACCCAACGCTCTAACCATTGAGCACACTGTCCATAGCCTCCTTCTTTTAACCTTGCTTTTCTTTGATCTACTGTTCTATTTTTATTCTTACCATCAAGTATATTCAATTTGCCTTTATGAGTTAGGCATTGTGTTAGGTACTGGGGATGTAGAGATGAATTAACATGGTATCTGTTTTCAAGTAGCTGATGATCTAGTGGAAGGTACAGACAATGCAGCCCATGGGGTAGATTAGAATAAACACAAAGCTATGTTAGGTATAGGATACTGGAAGGACACAGAGCTTGGGGACATGTGGCTCCATCTCAACAACCAGGAAAGTTTTTCAAAGCGGGTGCTGTTTTAGTGAACTCATGAAAGATGAGTAGAGAAAGCAGAGCGACCTGCATAGGCACAGGTATAGAAACATGAGAAAATAAATATTTGGTTTGACTGAAGAGTAGGGACCGTGGAAGGCATGCTCATAGATAGTGATTCCATCAGTCAAGACAGAAAATAATGAAGGAGGTACCAGCAGATTTGGGGTGACAAAAGATATGACTTCACTTTGGGCTGTATTGAGTTTGAGTGGAGAGGCATGTTATTAGTGGAAGGTGGGGCCCAGTTTGTGAATAACCCTGTATGGCATATAATGTGGTATTAATTTCCTATTGCTTTGTAACAAATTACCACAGACTTAGTGGCTTAAACAACATATGTTTATTATTTTATACTAGAGGCCCAGTGCACAAAATTTGTGTATGGAGGTGGGGGTCCCTCAGCCCAACCTGCACCCTCTCCAAGCTGGGAACCCTCAGGGGATGTCTTACTTATGGCTTAGGTCTGCTCCCCATGGCTCTCTGCTCTCTGAGGACCTGCCTGGTCAAAGCCACTGCAGGCTCTGCTGTCCGCTTGCTATAGGGACTCAGGCGCTGCTTGTCCCTTGCTGCTGCAGCAAGGGGCAAGCAGCACCCTACTGTGTGCTTGCTGCAGGGGCCTGCTTGCCCCACACCACTGTGAAGAGGGGCAAGTAGTGCCCTATTGTCTGCTCACTGCAGGGGACTGCTTGCCCCTCACAGCCTCAACAAGGGGCAAGCAGGGCCCTGCTGTCTTCTCACCATAGGGGACTGCTGTCTGCTCACTCAGGGGTCTGGGGTGCTGCTTCCCCCTCGCTGCCATGGCAAGGGGCAAGCAGCGCCCTGCTATCTGCTTGCCCCTCGCCCCCACAGCGAGGGCTTAAAGGACTGGGGGATTCCAGAGGTGCTGAGGGGACTGGGCGCTGCTATCTTTGTCACAAAGTGATAGTCAATTTGCTTATTCTATCTTTATTAGATAGGATTTCTGAAGGTCAGATGTCCAAAATTATCTTATGGGGCCACAATTAAGGTTTTGGCAGAACTGTGTTTCTTTCAGAGGCTCTAGGGGAGAGTCCATTCCTGGCCCTGTTAAACTTGGAGAGGCTGCCTGCATTCCTTGGCTTGTGGCTGAATCACTAGTTCTGGGGATTAACACATAGGCATCTTTGGAGAACCATTATTTTTGCTTACCACTTAAGGTATTTAGGTTCATTCTGAAGGCAAGGAAAGCTATCGACACATGTTTAGCCCAAATTATGGTGGTGCTTTAGAGATTTACACTTCAGAAAGATCACTTTGTGGAAAATGTAGATATTCAAGGCAGAGTGAAAAATTAGAAGGATATTGAAATTGTGCAAGCAAGAACTATGGGATCCTCAAACATGACATTGATACTGGTTGAAAGAGGAGAGGGCGACTTAGCTAGAAAATGGATGCGAAAACTGATTGAGGTATTTAGGATGAGTATTCCTTGATGACTATTAAGCTTTAGACTTAGTGTAGGTAGATGACAATTCCATTAGCCAAGGTAGACAATAAGGAAGGAGATAACCAGCAGGTTTATGGTGACAGAAGATTTGATTTCAATTTTGGTTGTGTTGAGTTTGAGCTAGGAGGCATGGTACCCAGCTAAAGAAAGCTGAGCCCATGAAAGAGTACTATATTTGGAATCATCAGGTTATATAGAAAAGATGCTCAGAGGATAGTGTATAAAATGAGAAGACTTGAGGCTACCTCAGTGAAGAATTTCAAAGTCTTTATTCATGACTGGTCTTACAGAGCCCTTGATATACTTTTTAAAGTGCTACTGGACATAAAGCCATGCATGTCCTATATATTTTTTTAAATCATATAAATAAGAGTGGAGGCTCCTGAGGATGGGAATAAACCTTTACCTTTGAAGTTTCTCTTGTGAACTCCCATTGATTGAATATATACCTATATCCATTGAGACATAAATCTAATTTGAAGTTAAATTATATTTATTTATGTTAAAATATAAATCCTGATTCATTAAAATCAATTATTTGTCTACTTTTGTTCAATAGTTTGTAATGTTCTTTATTATCCATAAATAAATGAGATCATATTGTATTTATCTTTCACTGGCTGGCTTATTTCCCTTAGCATAGACAGAGGCATCAAACAGACTGTCAAACTACAGAGGAAGGTAGGGTAGGGTTGGGGGGTGGGAAGAGATCAACCAATGACTTGCATGCATGCATATAAGCACAACCAACAGATGCAAGACACATGGGGTGAGGGGGTGAGAGAGTGAGGGGAGGCTGGGGGGAGGTTAGTAGGAAAAAAAAAGAAACATGTACTACTATTTGTAATACCTTAAACAATAAAATAAATAAATAAATAAATAAATAAATAAATAAGTTTAAAAAAAGTGATATAACAAACCACTGCCAAATTTGGTGTGTCTTGAAAACATAAACATTTCTTTTCTTTCTTTAAAATAAATAAATAAATAAATATTCATTCATGCTCAAAAAATATCAATTATTTGCCTTTAATTTGTTGAGTGTCACTAATGCAACTTACAAGAAGAAATGTTTGGTGTTTCTCCCATTTGAGAGTTGTCTTCTAAAGTTACAATAATTAGGTTAGATATGGATACTTCCCAGAGAAGTATTTGAAACATGTGCATTATTGCTGCTGAAAATATGAAGAAAAGTGTTCTTGTCTTTACCTTAAAAGTAATGGATAGTGTTTTTATCGTAAAGTTTTATGCCCATTCCATGCAACTCTATGATGTTGTTAGTGTCCATAAGAAGCCATGAGAGACAATCTGGAAGTTCCCCAAGGGTTACCTATTCCCTGGGTTTATTTTCCCAGTTAATAACAACACCTCCTGTGTCTTTTTTAAAAATTTATTTTGGTTATAGAGCTTCAAGGCCATCTTTGGCCTGCTTTTCTTCCTTTTGCTCAATTGGCCACTAGGATTTGTCAGTTCTCTTCTGAAATGATTCATCAATTTCTACCTTTTATTTCTCATGACCTCCTGAAATAGCCTTTTAATAAGTCTCCCTGTGCCCAGCCTATCTCCAGTTCTAGTTTATTTTGAATATTGCCACTAAGCAAGCTTTCTAATGCACACAGCCAATTATGTCCTTTGTAAACCCTTCAGTGTCTATCTGTGGTCTATGAAACAAAGCCCCAAACTTCTGCCATCCAAGGCACAGTCTGCCCTCTTCCAGGCACTTTGCACTGGAACCTCCAACTCCCTGATTTGTGGTTTTTCTCCTGCTGCTCTGATTGGAAAGGCCTTTCTTCTTCTACCTGCTTGGCCTCCATGTTGACTTAGTGAACACTGACTTATTTTCAAAGGCCTGGCCCCAAGGGCATCTCCTGTGTGTGGCTTTTACTCTCATCTACTGCTATTCCAAGTGTTTTCTCCATGCTACCTGTCCTTTAATTCTTCAGATGTCCACATTTCCACTCCTCATCACTCTCACCTCTGTGTCCTCAGTATGTAATAGGTACTTAATAATGGGTTGAGTGGGTGGATGGAAAATTGAGTCATGGTCTAGTTTCAGCCCTTCTGATTGACAATGGCCCTCTGAGCCTCATTGCCTATAAATGCCTATAAAAAGTGGAGAAGTTCAAGTATGGATGTATCAGATCCTTTCATAATATTCTGAATTCTTTACTACAAATGTTCTTAATTTACATCATGAGGACTGAAGATTAAGAATGTGAATGCTATTTGAGTTTTTGAAGGAGGCTTTCTTCACATTTTCCTCAAGGCATACTTGGTAGAACAATTCCACAGGAATCTTTATTATAACTGCACACAGTTTTCCCGGTTTTGCAGAGGACTTGCTCATGTCATTAAGGTGTCACACATGCTGTTAACCAGGTTAAACAGCAAGTGAGACTACAACTAATCCTTGTTAATAAAACCTGGCTTTAGCCCTGACCGGTTTGGCTCAGTAGATAGAGTGTCGGCCTACGGACTCAAGGGTCCCAGGTTCAATTCCAGTCAAGGGCATGTACCTTTGTTGCGGGAACATCCCCAGTAGGGAGTGTGGAGGAGGCAGCTGATCGATGTTTCTCTCTCATTGATGTTTCTAACTCTTTATCCCTCTCCCTTCCTCTCTGTAAAAAATCAGTAAAATATATATTTAAAATAAATAAATAAATGAAACCTGGCTTCAGTTCAGAACCATGAAAATCTAACTTGTCCCAGGCTTTGAGAGGCCATGCTATCTAGCTGCTTCTTCTCTTTTTTAAAAAAATCTTTGATTCTTATATCTCCTAAAATCCTATAGGCTCTGGACTCCTTATTGGGTTTTCAGAATGTACTCAGAATGCTGCAGAACAATCTCACTTTTATCTTCCCAAGATTTGAGGGAACTGTGCTTCTGTTGTATGAGAAGGCCAGGAGGTAGATGCTACCTCAGGAAAAGGTCCAGTCAGAAGTGTTGTGTTATTCTGCTAGGGGAGTTGTAATGAAATACCTCAAACTGGGTGGCTGATGGAACATGGCTTTATTGTCCCTCAGTTCTGCAGGCTGGAAGTCTGAGGTCAAGGTGTGAGCAGGGTGGGTTCCCTCTGAACACTGTGATGGAATCTGGTCCCTGCCTCTCTCTGAGTCTGTGGTGGTTTACTGGCAACCTGTGGATTCCTTGGCTTATAGATGCATTACTCAATCTCTGCCTTCATCTTCCCATGCCTTCTCTTCTTGTGTATCTGTCCCTGGATCCAAATTTCCCTCTTGTATAAGGACACAAGTCATATTAAATTAGTGCCTACCATAATGATTTCATTGTAACATGATTACCTCTATAAAGCCACTACTTCCAAATAAGGTCATATTCTGAGGTGCTAAAGGGTAGGGCTTCAACATATATCTTGGGGATCCAGTTCAATCTCTAGCAAATAGTATGTGCTGGTATGAATGCTGGTCACAGCCCTGGAGGAAAGTCTTGGAAGCCCCTGGGAGCTTGTGTCAGGGCTTAGCCCTTCGGAAGTCTGGGTTGCCCTTAGTGAGGAGGCTGGGAGACATATGTGAGGCAGAGGCTATAATCTCTGATAAGGAAGCATGTTAGTATATTTCCTAGCTAATTATTATCCGTGGGCAGAGAGGTTGACTTACTCTCTAATATATTTTAAGATTGCTGGGAGGGCTATTGCCTCTTAAAATTTCCATTTGTTGATTGATACCTGAATTTATATTTCCAATAACTCATAATGCTATGTGAAAATGTTTAAGCACTGCTATAATCTGAATTCCTCTGTTATTGTATTAATTTGAGGCCTCACGTATCTAGTCTCTGCTCATTTGTTAGAAAGTCTAATGCTTGTTTTCATTCCTAGGTTTGTATGATGTAAATACTAAAATGTCATTAGCCTGCCTGATTACTATCCAGTTCTCCTGAATTTAAATTACATAAGTTGTTCCTTACTGAGTGTTTATTTTATGCCAGGCACTATTCTTTCTCATGACAACTATATGAGGAAGGAATTCTATTGTCTCCTAAAAGATGAGAAAACAGAGCCACAGAGTGGTGAAGCAACTTGTCCAAAACCCCCCGAGTCTGTGCTGCCAACCAGTGTACTATTGTGCTTCACTGTAAATTACATGGTAATAATTAATAAAAGGGACAATTTTCATGTTCTAGAGTTGGCCTTGTGATATATTTTTAAATAATTTTGACAATCTATTTCATATTCATTTGGTAGCAAAGAAGAGCATAACAGAAAATATACAAAAGTAAAGAGAAAATCTGGAAATGGAGAATAAATTCTCCCTCCTCTCTTTCTCCAGCAGAAGTCTTAGCACTTGGTCCACATTGATTAGAGGCAGATGGGTGACATGAGAGATTACCCCTGGCCTTAGCTTTGATATTTGAAAATTTAACCCTGGAGATTCATTGTATTTATGGATGCTCACAGGTAAAAAGTTGTTGATTGAGTTATCCATCCTGGAATATTCCATTTTGAGTGTACATTTTCTTTTGTAAAGAATTTTATTGGAACTGAGATGACTTTCTCAGGATGACCAGCTATGATGAAGAGCTCAAGGATAGAGGCCATGTTCCACTGGAGGTACAGAACGTAGCTGATGGTGGCCAAGGAATTTTGTAATATAGTCAACCAATTAATTAATCAATTAGTTGATACTACAAATATTTATTGAGCACCTCTTTCTGGACCAGACATTGTGCTATGCAAAGATAGAACCAGTCACTATTATGGATAAAGAGATGCTGAAAGGAGTTTGTTGGCTTTAAAAATTAATCTATGGGAATTTTGCCTCAGGCTATGCTTGTCTTCTCTAATATCAGCAGTGGTTAAGGTTCAAGACGTGATTTTTTTTTCGAGAGAGAAGTGATGGGTGGTGATCTGTAGAACCTTGTTGCTTTGCTTCCTTTCTTTTGTCTGACTTTCAGTTCTGCCACAGCTCATGAGACCCTGAACCAGAAGTGGAAGAGTCAAGGGAACATGAGAAGAACTCCCAACATCAACAGGTCTGGGAAAAAAATTAGTGGTGATTAGGTTGCAACTTTGGCTAAAATTAAGTTTTGGACTTCTCTGTGATTAGAATTTTCAGTGTATAACCACTTACTAAGCACTAATTAAATGTTAACAGATTGACAATTAAGAAAAATATTACTTCCATATGGGCAGATACTTATTATTTAAAAAATATATATTTTATTGATTTTTTACAGAGAGGAAGGGACAGGGTCAGAGAGTCAGAAACATCAATCAGCTGCCTCCTGCACACCCCTTACTGGGAATGTTCCCACAACCATGGTACATGCCTTTGGCCTGAATCGAACTTGGGACCTTTCAGTCTGTAGGCCGACGCTCTATCCACTGAGCCAAACCGGTTAGGGCCAGATAATTATTATTTCAAGGATACCTGAGTTTTCTAGTCCCACAGATTATGGAACTTGAAGATCTACAATAATTAGGTAAGTCAAGAAACACACAAATGAGGGGAAAAGTCACATCCCTTGTTTTCACACTCATAGAACAAGTGGGGTAACAATTGTTACACTGTGTAACAATTAACTGAGCTAACGCTCTCAAGCAAGATTCTTCAAGAAGACTGATTTTCTGAATTTCAGCATGAAAATGCAATAGTATTAAACTGTGGCTCTTTCCTGCTAGTACTTTCATGAGTTACCTGCTTGAAGGTTCTAACTATAGTCAGTTATCCCCATTTTCTCATTTAAAATCTCTCAACTAAGAGATCTACCAAGGCATACTCTGGTTGCACACTTGGAAACAGACTGGATGTCAGAAACTAGATGATAAATTTGGCTTCCTTTGTGCTGGTGAGTTGATAAATGGGAACTGTTGATAAATCCATACAAATGAGAATTTTCGTGAAGGTAGAGCATTGATGAAAGACGGTCGTTCTTTTTTGCCTGGTGGTCCCAGATGGGACTGTTTGACTACATCTGTGGCTCTGCTTGATTTTTATACACCCCTTTCTGTGCTGCTAATGGTCAATTTCTTTTTGGGGGTGCTGGTTTCTAAAAAATGTTCCAGATGGGGGCTTGAGGATTAAATAACTGTAACTAAGAGCTAGAATATTTTTGGTTCACTTGATGCTTACCCATACATGATGCTTTAAAAAAATAGACCTTCATGTACCCATTTTTAATGAGTAGGTGGGCATAACAATTTAAAGAAAAATCTGTATCCACTGTGCTATGTGTAATATAATTATTATTTTAACAGCTTCATTAATAATGTTTATTAATAGAATTTATTATTATTGGTTCTTATTTTCACCAGGAATCTGTAGTTTTCTTATTTTATGAATATTTGAATTCAATTGTATAGATTGCTTTATTTCTCTTCCTCCAGAGAGCTGATTTTCCTTTCCTGATTCTCCTATTTCTGTGGTATTTTACAGTGCTAAGCTATCTCTTATGCTTTCTTATTACCAACCCATAAGTTCATTAATAATTCATGCTCCAGCTGTGTGAATTGGTAGCTTTAATTAGCTATTAGTGTTTTCCAGAAAAGATAGTTTCTTTTATGATTGTTATTTCATGCAACAAACTACTTAAGGAATGCATGCATTTAAAATGAAATAATTTTATTTGAACTGTGTTTTAGGTTCTAAATTTAGTCTTCATGTTTTTCCATTTTATTTTAGGTTTGAGAGCTTATTTATAAAATATTATTTTTGTATATTAGCATATTTTTATGCTTTAAATGCTTATAGTATTTTGGAAATGCTTTTGCATTGCCTTTTCCCAATCTCCCATTTCCGTTGCCACATTAAATCTCAAGTTGTTAGATTTATTTATTTATTTATTTATTTATTTTTAATATATTTTATTGATTTTTTACAGAGAGGAAGGGAGAGGGATAGAAAGTTAGAAACATCGATGAGAGAGAAACATCGATCAGCTGCCTCCCGCACACTCCCTACTGGGGATGTGTCCGCAACCAAGATACATGCCCTTGACCAGAATCAAACCTGAGACCCTTGAGTCCCACAGGCTGATGCTCTATCCATTGAGCCAAACCAGTCAGGGCTCAAGTGGTTAGTTTTATATTCTATGGACTGCAAACTTGTGAGCCATATAAAGAGCTGCTCAAGTTTTAGTCTAATATTTCATAAGCTTTTGTACTTAGTATAAATGATTACTGTTAGCCATCATATTTTGACATTAGTCAGTTCTAAAGGTATTGGATTTGTAATTAGGCAGAACTTGACCCCAAGACCGAGACGGCCATGTGTCTCTATGGAAGCATTTTAGGGTTGTTAGGAGCAGCCTTTGCGATATTGATCTTCTGATCACAAGATATGGCTATCCAATTATCCTAAAAGCTGTCTTAAAGAATTTTTTAAATTAGGCTAGTTTGAATTTAATGCGAATGCTTCAGAAATCACAGAAAATGGAGAGAAGCAAGGATGTTGCAAAATCTGATACCGTGATTTACCAAATCTTCAGGTTTTGAGCCATTGGATCTAACTAATATTTCTCTGAGCTGGACTTTTGAAAGGGATGGTGAAATAATTTTATGAGGTAAAAGCTCTGCAATCAAGTGAAATATAAAAGAAAACCTTTTGAGGTTAAAGGAGTTTAGAAAACTGTGTAAGTTTTGAGTTTATTTTACTTGGATGACATACTATTTCATCTGAATAAGTGTCTCTAGATAAACTTTAGCAGCCCCCATCCCCAATCATTTAACAGATATATTTTTATTTACTTCTACAATGAAAGTACATAAGTTAGTTTGGGAAAATATTCCAACTGAGGCATATTCTTAGATATCTAGAAGTTTACTTACATGGCATTTACTTTCTTGTGAACTATCATGTTCAGGCTGAAGACATTTTGGAAGGCTTGTTCAAACTGCTTTTGGTATTTACAGCTACTTTATCAAATAACCTCTCTTCTATGTTCAGTTTCACAATGTGCAGAATTCTGTACCTTATCAATTCTGAGCTCCTTTTGCTACTATTTTAATTGTTTACAAAAATCATTTTTCTATTAAGCAAGTAGTTTCACTTATTGATTAATTACTTGTCTAGTTTCAAATTAGGTCTGATTACATGTGTCTGACTTACCACCATGACATTGTATGTGGTTTCAATAATTAAAGAAGGGACTGTGTTAAATAGTGGTTTACCAAGCACTCATGGACTCATTGAACAAAGCAGGCGAAGAAGTGTCCACTGATCTGACTTTGTTTCTGTCCCTGCTATAACATAGCTTTCAAGTCTTCTGGAATCAAGGTTTGGTTACCTGCTAATTGCTATTAGAATTATAATTTAACAAATTATAAAGAAAGGATTAGGTTTTAGGTTATAAAGCCCATTTTTCTCCATGAAAATATTAATTTATTTTCATGAAAAAGTGACATTAACTTCCACACTGATTTTAGCTTCTTGGGATAAATGAAACTGGAAGGAGTTCTGTTTCCTCATTATGCTATAAACCCCCTGTTCAAACACCATGGCTTATTACATTTCCCATTCCCTTTGCTGCTTTGTCTTATTAGGGTTTCTGTGAAATGATTTTAAGAGCCAGCTGCATTTCACAGTATGTTTTAAATGGAAATATGATCTTCGAGGGAATTCGTGTTATCTTGGAGATACTTTAGAAGAAGGGAGAGGAAACAAAGACACCAATGAGGAGAAAGCAGGTAAAAATACTCTTTCATCATTAGGTGTGTTTAGAAAAAGCCATTTGAATTGAGAGAGTTTTATTTTATGGGGACTCAAATGGTAGCTTTCAAACCATAGTTTTGCAATCAGAAGACGTTTGGTTGCAAGTGACAGAAAACGCAACCCAAACTATCTAGTGTTGTTTAAAAGAAGGGGTTTATTGGCACATATGAATGAGATGTAATTTGGCCTCCTGTGTGCCTTGATTTATGCTTAAATCACATTACCAAGAACTGAGTTCCTGTTATCCATTTCTTGGATCTGCTTCTCCAGTGTTGGCTTTATTTTGGGACCTCACATGGTTAAGAGGTGCCTGTCGGCAACTCAGAGATTTAAATCCAGAGTGAGAAAAAGCAAGAGTCTTTGTCCCAGTATTCCCAGAATTATCCCTGAGAGTCACCAGGACTCACATGGATTAGGTGTCCTGCCAACCCTACCCCAGGCATGTAGCCAGAGGAAGTATGACTCTGACTACAGGAGTTTCACCCTCACAACCGAAGAAAGAGCCAGCCCAGATCACTTTATTCAAGAGTGGGAGGGAGTTGATCCCAAACAAAAATTGAGGCAGTTGTCAAAAGGGAGAAAGCAGTTTGAGGAGAAAAAGGTTAAATGCTCGTATACACGCCATGTGAACCCTCCCTGGGATTGGACATAATATTTGACGTTAAGTTGTTTTCATTCCTTAGGCTTCCTAACACTCCAATGCCTGAATACAGCCACCATGTAATCATTTAGTAGGAGGAACGCTTATCAATTTATTTTACTATCAGTCCCCCAGAGAGCAAGAGTTAATACTAGATACAACTTTAAAGTTCCAATTATCTAATACCAAGTAAGAAAGATTTCCAAATATTCATGTATGTGATATTAAACATGCTGATAGAATGAACACAGGTGCTTTGAAGTTTATCTAAAACAGCATAACTGTTTAGAATCTGTTAAAAGTAGTCAACTTTCCAGAAAAAAGTACAGGGGTACATACTCATAAAATGTGACATATAATTTGGGGGCTTAGCAATTCTAGCTGAAAACAAGTTTTACCCAAAGCTTGAATACCTCCATGATACCACAGCAAGAACTCGTCCAGGCATGGCCCAACTTTGGTCCTAGCAACTCTAAGCAAGACAGCTGTCTCCATCACCTCAGGAGCCTCCTCAAAGCTTCGCTTCTCCTCTTTCACTTTACATCTTGGCTTTTGCTTCTTTTCCTTTGTTTTTAAATAAGGATTCTTTTCCCTGAGTCTTTTTCCTCGGGATGAGTTTTTTTTTCTTCTCCTTGGACAATTTGATATGCTTTCTGATAATGATTCCTAAGGTTCTGACTCCAGATGTAGTTCCAGTGGAGGAGCAATGCCAGGGGTTTACACTCCATGGAGCTTTTTGGACCTCAAGAGCCCTGTGGTTCCTCCGTAGCCTGTGATTGGACATCCACTGACAGGGAACTCATGGCCACGAGGGGGTACTAACACCACCTTTACGCTGCTCTTAGTTCTTGTTTATATTGAGTTTAAATCTGTTCTTTGTAGCTTCTGTCCTTTTGTGTTAATCCTACTTCTCGGGCCATATGGAGTAAGCACTAGGATATCAACCAATGTAGAGTGGGAACACATTTACTCAGTCTATGTTCTCCTGGTAGCTTCACCTCTAGAACTGAGCAGGGGCCCCACCAAAATCATACCTGAGTGTTCTCCCACCCAATGTTCTTTCTGAGGAAGATCCTCAAGCCTGTAGTACAGGAGAAACATTCTTTTTTGCTGTTGCATCTGCGGTTTCATTTTGTCTACTCAAACCAAGGCTTCCGGAATTGGAATTCAGTTTGAAGGTGGCCTCTTAATTCCTGGTAATGTACCTGCATGTTGTACTGATGGGTATAGGAAACTGGGGCTCTAATCTAATGGGGTTACTGCTTCACCTCTGCTCTACATGAAGAGGTTTTATTTCCACTTTAAAGAGTGGATCAAGTAGACTTTTCAGCATGCATTCTTCTCTTTTAAGCCCTCATTTGTTCTGTAATCAGTAGATAAGGGAAGGGCCCTGAGTACAGCCAGCATCATTCCAGCCTCTTTCTCTTTGATTCCCAGAAAGATTGTCTTTGTGCTAGTGGCATGGGCTTTTTTGGAGTCTCTACAATGTGCTGCTTAGCCACACTGGAAGGGAGCCACTGGCAGTAGCTTTTCAAGTGGTCCTCTAAACTGGGCAGGACTGAGGGCTCAGGGGCAGCAGGTACCAGAGCTTGCCTAGAACATTCCTTTCTGTCCGTGATAAACACAGGATTTCAGCTTTTGGACTGTAACTAACTCGCCGCAGGAATCCTTTGAGCACATAAGCAGGATTGACATGGTGCAGACGTGGCAGCCCAGAGGCTTGTTATGACCTTTATGCAAGTCAGCGTTTCTAAAATTACCACCAGGAGCCAACTTCACAGAGGAACAGGTGTAAGCTGGAAAGCAGCTCAGGAGGAGTTAGGAGTGAAACTAGATGAGGTTAGCTTTCAGCCAACTTCATATGAAATAGGAGAAGAAGAAAGGGAATGCCTCTGGGAGAAATTCTAAGGCAGTTGTGAAACACTGTACAGACAAGCAGGTGGTACAGAAATATAGAATATGCGAATCTGAACAGCTCAATGGGAAAAAGCAACACAACATTAACCTCACCACCCACTTTGCAGTGACCTTTCTTGGACAGCTACAGCTTACATAAAAATGTGGTCAGGGTTTTAGGCCAGTGCAAGGTAGTAATGTTTTTTCAGCTCCTACCTGCTCTCTGATTTCACCTGACACAAAAGCAGGACAAAGGCTAGAAGACATCATATTAGGCAGATTCAGGCTCACATAGGATAGCCTCACAGGGGGCCAAGCAGGTGGATTCCCAGGGAGAGCGCAGCAGCTCCTCATAACCCAGTCTCTTCTTGCTCTTAGCAGCTGGGCTGATTCACCCACCCCACTGCCCAAGCCAATCCTGAGATTCAGGCTACAACTTAGTCGTCTTCATCATGTTTCTTCCTTCCTGCTTCCTTTCTTTCCTTTAATCTTTCCTTCTGACATTTCACATATTTACTAAGCATCTAATAGGTCTCAGGTTTTGTGTTTGATATTAGAGATTCCAAGGAGAGAAGCAGATAAATGCAGGCCCTGCCCTCAGGGAGCTCTCATCTGACAGATGGAGAGGGAAAGAGAATCCTAGTTAATAAAAAAGTAATATGCAAATTAGGCATCACTCTGTCACAAAATGGCTGCCCCCATGGCCACAGATGGCAGCACCCATAGCCACATCCTATCTAACAAAAGAGTAATATGCAAATTAGGTGTCACTCCATCACAAAATGGCCACCCCCATGGCTACAAGATGGCAACGTCTATAGCCACAAGATGGCCACCCCAGAGCCACAAGATGGCAGCGCCGCCACTGAAGTGGTCAGGCCTGTTAGCCAGGCAGGTGACGGGGGAGGTGGGGGGATCGAGGGGCAGAACAGGCAATCAAAGGGGGCTGGGGGTCCCCTGCCCAGGCCAGAGGCCTTTGCCAGAGGCCTCAGGCATGGGCAAAGGTGGAGCCAGTGATCAGAGGGGGCAGGGGCGTTGCCGGTGATTGGAGGGGTATAAGGGTGCCCTACCCAGGCATAAGGCCTGGGCCAGAGGCTGCAGGCCTGGGTAGGGTCAAGGCCAGAGATTTTGGAGGCCTGGACTCCACAGAGACAGTGATAGGAGGGGCAGGGGCAGAGCCTGCCATCCCAGGGGTCTGGGCACGGGCAGAGCCAGCAAAACAGAGGTCTGCGGTTCCACTGCCCAGGCCTGCGTCCTTGGCCAGAGGTTACAGGCCTGGCAGGGGTGGAGCTGGGATTAGAGAACCAGGGGTGGAGCCATTGATGGGAGTGAACTACAGAGGAAACACCTTTTCTCACCACTCATTGGCTAAGCTCCCCGTATGCCATTGGTAATATTCTTAGTAACTTGGGTAATAAGAATCCAAAAAGGCGATCTAGGGTTTTTCCACCACACTCCTGGAGTAAAAAAAAAAAATGAAAGTCCACTGCTGGAGAGCTAAGAAATGTCATATCCTGCTCTAGCCGGTTTGGCTCAGTGCATAATGCCTCAGTCTGCTGACTGCAGGGTCTGGGTTCAGTTCTGACCATGGGCATGTACCTAGGTTGTAGGCTCCGCCCTGGCTGGGGCCCAGGTCAGGGCTCATGCAGGAGGCAACCAATCGAAGTGTTCTTCTCACATTGATGTTTCTCTTTGTTTTTCCCTACTCTTCAACATTCTCTAAAAATCAATGGAAACATATCCTCAGGTGAGGAAAAGAAAGAAAGAAAGAAAGAAAGAAAGAAAGAAAGAAAGAAAGAAAGAAAGAAAGAAAGAAAGAAAGAAAGAAAGAAATGTCATATCCTATGAAAGACACATCTTGAAAATGCCTAAAGAAAGTTGTCATTTCTTTATGGTGAAGGGACTGGAGTCCGTGTTGATGAAAACATCTTGGTGGCTGTGGTGACTGGGAGTGGCTGTAGCAGCGGAGTGATGGGGCTGGTGGCTTCCCCTAATTAGCCTGGTCGCCTCCCACAAAGGGAGGCCAGAATGCAGCTTAGGCCCGCTCCCCAAGGGGATCAGGGAGCGGACCTAAGCCATCAGTAGTATACCCCCTGAGAGCTCCCACTATGTGAGAGGGGGCAGGCTGTGCTGAGGAACTAACCCCCACCCCGTGAACAAATTTCATGCACCAGGCCCCTAGTAATCATATAATACATGTCTAATGATAAACCTTTATATGTACCATGAAAAGAAGGTACTTATATACTCTGTGGGTATCTAACAAGAGGTCCTGTCTTAGTCTGGGGGCTTAGGAAAGGCTTCTACTAGAATTCAGCATTTGAGCTGAGGTTCAAAGATTGGATAAGAGTTTCCAGTTGGTTGGGAATGGTGACATGGCAAGCTCCCTCTATGCTTGCATAGAGGTTAATACCATAACTGTACCTCAGCTTCTGTAATCCCACTTGCTCCTTCTGCTTCTGCTTCAGTAGGGTCTGCTGCCAGTCAAGCTTCTACTGTCTCAGATTATGGCCCTTCTCCCCAAGCTGCAACAGATACCTGGAAGCTTACCATGTAACAGGATGAATGTCTAAAATGTGTATGTATGCCATATATGGGATACAAAGAGACCAGGAAAATATAAAAGGCCAAGCCCCACTTTGTTCGGCATTCAGCCTCTAGAGAGGATTCCGCTGAGCCAGCATTGGTGCAATTAAACACTCCTTTTCTGAACCTCTGAGCACGTTTGGTTTGTTGCTTTCCGCCAACCTGATTTCTGCCATAACAGTGGGGAGGAATATTCTGGGTGGATTCTATATCCTGGTAAAATTTTTAGGAAGAGAAAAAGCATAGAGATATTTGCAGACTGAAAATAATGCTATATTTTACAAATAATACTATAAGTAGTTGGAACACACAGAAAGAAAGAATAATTTGATATGAATCTGGAGAGATAAGTAGCAGAGTCAGTCCATGTAGGATCATGCTAAGGTTTTTGTCTTATTAACAATTGGAAGCTCTTGGTATGTATTAAGAACTGGGGAAGGGGCAGTGGACTGGGTGTGTCATCAGGTTCATATTTCAATAAGAAGACTCTGGCTGCAGTATGCAGAAATGAAAGGGACTAGATGAGGCTATGGTTGATGTAGGGATGGTATTGAGAAGCTGCTGCACTTGTCCAGGGGAGGTGATGGTAGCCTGGATTAGAACATAGCAGCAGGCATAGAGGAAATTATATAGTTCTGACAGATATTTAGGAGCTAAAATTGGCAAGTCTTGGTGACAGACTGGATGTGATGTGTGTGTGTGTCTGTGTGTGTGTGTGTGTGTGTGGGGTTAGTGATGGAAATACCCAGAATTACTTCTACATCCTTGACTGGCAGAAATAGGTGGGTGTTGGTACCATTCATTGAGAGAGGAAACATGGGACTAGGAACAGATATTTTGGAGAGTAGAAGTTATGAGTTGTTCTTGGACATGTTGAATAAGAGGCACTTTTGCAGTATTTTTTTTCTTCTTTAGATGGAATTTGAAATTAATTCACAGCAAGTTGAGAATCTTTGACTCAGCCAGAGTACTCAGATTCTGTTGAATCTTTACCCCAAATTCTCAGCTTTTTCAGATCTGAGAGGTGATATTTCAGGGCTTTGGGGCCACTCAGACCTAATACACAATGTGGTCTATGACATGACCAACTTATATTTTTAAACCTTAGTTTCATCTCCTATCCTTAGTATCATCTCTGTCCTCTTCCTCCGTACACAGGGTTACAGGACTTTCTGTGGCTCCATGCCAGGATGCAACAGAATCTGTCAACCCGCTCACTCAGCACCTTCTCCAAGACAGAGAAGAATGTGGTTCCTAAACCCTTTTTGTCTTATTTTGTTTATCTTTCTTTCTCCCAAAGCTGCATCACACAAAGTGTATCTTCCATTCACTTTGCCTTCATTTTATTTTGTCAATTTCAACATTCATACTTTCTAATCATTACTCATGGTGTGTGGACCACTTAGCACAAAGCCTGGATGTAGAAGCTACTCAACAATAATCAGTTCCCTTCTCACAGAAGCCTGATGTCTTTCGTTTATAATGACTATCTCCAAGGCCCTAATTGTTCACATATGAATAAGCAGTTAAGCCACCTAGGGAAGCAGAGCTTTCCTTTCACATTTGGTCTGACATTCATGTGAGATGCTTTGCAAATGAGAGATGATTTTGAACGATAACGAGATTCTGCTTAGAGGTTGGGGTCCCTAAGCTCAGTCTTGGCCAACTCCTAGGCTTCAAAGATGTCCTTGGATTTCAAGGTTTCTAGGGATACAACAAGGCTGGCTTTGAAGGATTTTAGTGTGTTCCTTTTAGAAAATGGTTTAAGTTGTTCTGTATCGAACATGGGCTCTGGACTAGTCCTAGGAAATTTACCATAGTTTTTATATAATTACTAGAGGCCTGGTGCATGAAATTCATGCAATGGCAGGGGGAAAGGGGTCCCTCAGCCTGCCTGCACTCTCTCACAGTCTGGGAGGCCTCAAGGGATGTCTGACTGACAGCTTAGTCGGGCATCTTTAGTGCTGCCATGAAGGCAGGAGAGGCTCCCACCACCACCGCTGTGCTTGCCAGTGGTGAGCCTGGCTTCTGGCTGAGCAGTGCTCCCCCTGTGGGAGTGCACTGACCACCAGGGGGCAGCTCCTGTGTTGAGCATCTGCCCCCTGGTGATCAGTGTGCATCATAGCAACTGGTTGTTCCACTGTTCGGTTGATTTGCATATTAGCCTTTTATTATAAGGATTAATATTTAATGTTGAACTCACCTCTGGTCACTCAATAAGTGCTGCTTATGCATGCAACAGTAAAATCCTATTGTCAAATTTAGTCCTGTTCTTTACGTGCGTTATTAGTCATGGGAAAGTTGACATAGCTGTACCTTTCTTATTCTTATCAGTGAGAAGGTACTAAATGATAAATTTGCATTTAAATAAGTGTAACTGGATACCTTGCACACAGCTTTTTCATGGTTTCTCAAGTATTAGACTGTGGAACTTTGTTCTTGCTTCTTGATTTAGGAGACTAGAAGGGAACAGGGAAATATAAAATGATTTACTAAAAATTAGTTCCTTGACATACTCTTGCCCTTTTGCATTAATGTTAGAAAATCTATTATTCCATAGAAAATTTTCTTTTGACACTTGTGATCCAGTCACAAAGCAAATAAGAAACTTGCTTGTGGTTTTGTGCTCCTCACTAGAATTATTTTTTAACCAGAAGGGTTCTCTGAAACCAGAGTTGGCCTTTTTAGTACTATGTGATTTGTAGGGAGAAGACCTTGCTATGTGTTTCCTCAAATCTTTCCCCGATGGCTGATCCTGGCACAGTCCCCATATGCCAGCATATTTCTGAGTGACAGTTTACAAAAAGACAGTGGCTGTAAAAGTTTTCCTTTTATACTGATCCAAACACTAGGTTCTATTAAATGCAAATGGGGTGCACATGATTGGAGTGATATCATTTTATTAAAAGTATTCTCATAACCTAGCTCTAAAAGGCCTTCTGTTTCCATTATAGGAGGTTATTGATGCTAAATAGTTCAGCAAATTGGGTTGTTGAGGCGCATCTGCCATGCATTATTCATTAAGCGCATCTTTCACAAATCAGAGCTGTCTGTTGCCTAATCCTGGAGTCCCAGTAGCACCACTTCGTGGGCAACGTGCTTTCTCGTGAGCCAAGAAATGGAGTCACAGGCACATCAATCAGGCCCACACTTGGTAACACTGTTGTCCTCAAAATGTACTGCATGATGCGGAAAAGGTTTAATTAATGTTCGACAGTAATGTGTCTGTTTATAAAGAAATAATCTACTATAAAAATTAAGCTACATATAGTGAATGTACCTCCTAATGGTGAGGCTGGCATTTTAAGCGATCAGTAAATCACTTAAATATAAAGACTTTCTTGAACAAGGGTAATAAAAGGAGACATTTGAAAATGGTAGACACCAGTATGTACAATTATCCACTAAATAAAACATTTTTATTGTGATCACAGTGTTAATCACATTGAAGAGCAGCCTGATCGGGAGACGCGAGAAATTGTAGCTGAATTATTTTTTTAATCTTTGACATGATTGATTTCTACATTAGAATGAAAGTCCCAAATATTTAAATTCTCATACGCCTTTTCTCAGAGAGCAGTCCTGCTTTCACTTCGAGACTGGGAGATAATTTGCAAAACTGCTAAAGCAGCTTCTTCCCATGCTAAAACCCTTCTTTATTTGGATCAGGGTTTCTAGGCTTGTGGATTTTCCCAGCTCCCTACTCTTCTCAGCTCCAGAGCCAGAACTCTATTTTCAGGCCTTTTCTGCTTCCCTCAGGGAGAAGGGGGGCTCTCCCACTTCTGGCGTCTGCAGGCATAATCCATTGTACATGCATTCCCTGGCCCACTTCTCTGGCTGATGATGCATTGCTTATGCGGACGTCTGAGGGCTGACTGGTAAGGCGTGGTGTTCCTAGCTGTACCCTGGAATTATTAAATACGCCCTCTATGAGCAATCTCCTTTGATCAGAGAAGTCACACCAAGGAAACTGAATGGACCAGGGGGCTGCCCTGTTTCCCCTAAAGGGTCCAGGCTTTTTCAAATGTTTTTGGCATAATGCAATTTGGTCACCCAAATCTTCTACTTTAAGCCTTTTAAACTACATGCTCCCAAACCATCATGTATATTTCCCTCCCTCACTAATTGAAATAAAAAGAAATTGAAACGAAAGCTAGTAAGTGGTAACTTTAAGTAGTTATTATTTAAAAAATCAAAGAAGAACTTGAATTCTCCAGTCTTTGTGTGTTGCCTCTGATTAAGAGTGTTTTACAAAATGAAAATAGTTTATCTGTGAAGTGTTAAGCCAATAATAATAAATTCAAAATGCTTTATAAAACATCTATTTATATCTAAACTTTTACTAGGCTAATTAATGTATGTGAAATAGATTGTCTGTAGAGGGTTTTAATAAAACAAAATTGTAAATATCAAGATGTTGTGCTTCATGAGTTGTGGTGTCTGAATCTCGGATTTCTACTGATGAAAATTTGGCAGGTTGGAAAGTGAGATGAGGGTTTAATGAACAGAATCTAATCTGAGATGGAAATGCTGTTCCTCTTAAATACAGAGAAATTAATGGGCTGAAAAAGGCACAAACTGTTTCCATAGTAGCCCAGAGTGATTTCCTAAGGGAGGGGTTGGAAGCTGACTGGTGTGTGTGTGTGTGTGTGTGTGTGGCGGGGGGGGGGGGGGGGGGGGGGGGGGGGGGGGGGGGGGGGGGGGGGGGGGGGGGGGGGGGGGGGGGGGGGGGGGGGGGGGGGGCGGGGAGAGGGCATCAGGAAATGGCTGTGGTGCTCAAAACTGGCCAGCGTGAGTTATGAATGCTTCGTCATCCGACTCCAGATCCCTTGCTTTAGTTCATATCAGTGTTCATATTTCTGTTCCAGGGCCTGTGAAGAGAGGCTTTTGATTGGCTTAAAGACCACTGGATGTTTGTTTCTTTAATTTGATAGAACAGCATGTAACCAGGGGCTTTCTTACTGTGACTTTGAGTAATGAGGACATAATCAGCATTAAAAGATGGGAATCTAGAGTTTTAATCAATGAAAATGTTTCTCTTACAACTAGTTAATTTTCTAGTTTAAATTCTTATCAAATTTATCTTCTAGTTAACAAAATTGCCAAGAAATATCTCTAGTTGGGATTCAGTTATGAGCCAAAGCCAGTTGCTAAGGGCAACTAGGGCAGAGGCAGTTAATTAATTAACCTCTGTCACTGGGTACAGATTAAGCCACTGAGTCCTAGCTTGGAAGCAGAGGGGCAGGGTCGGAGTGTTTGCTGCTCTTAGGAGTTGTAAAGATCAGCCTGTCTTCAACCCATTCTCCACTTCTCTACCTCTATTGTCCAACAGGAAATCAGTAGCTTTTATCTAGGAGTCAGTAAAGGAGGAAAGGTGAATCAGGGCATGATGAACTCAATGCTCATGTAGAAAAGATCTGATAAGGAAGTAAGACAAAGCCATGAGAGTGGAAAAAGCTGTTGGTAAGTGCTTAGTAGGTGGAAACAGGACCCAATTAACCAATTAACTGTGTGTGTGTGTGTGTGTGTGTGTGTACTGGAAGCAAATTCTCTATAGCAGGGCCCTAGCTGTCTTGTTCACTGCCGCATAACCGCAGTACCTGGCTTACAGAAGACACTTGATATTTTCCGTATAAGCACCTGCAGGGCCCTACATAACTTGCCCCAAGACTGCTCACTACCTATCTTTCTATCTTCAACTCCTGCTATTTTTCCTCTTGCATATTAAGCATCCGCCACACTTCATGTTCCTTATACCTTAGAGCCTTTTCACTTACCATTACTTTAGCTTGCAATGTTCCTCCTGGACCTGTTCTGGTTTCTGATCAAAAGCCACCTTGTCAGTGAAGCTTCCAGGACCCTTTATTTAAAATAGCTATTTCACTCCCATGGTCATCCCTGTTTGTCATCTAAGCTTAATTTTTTCCTGATCATTTATTGCTTCTAGAATAAACATACATATGCCTGGCTGTTTCATTGGTTTGCCCTTCCTCACTAGAATGTAAACTCCAACAGGTGAAGGGTTTTCTGTTCACTGACGCTTTTCAGGACCAAGAGCAATGCCTGGTACAGAATAGGCACCCCATAACAATTTGTTGAATGGATAATGGAATGAATAAATCTCACATGCTGTTCATAATATACCTGTGCAAATTAATAATGTAGAAATTGTCACTCAATATATGTATTTAGTTATTCACATATGTAAATTGAAACAAGTGACTTTACTGGAATTATTTCCACAAACAGACTTGATAAGCTTGAATAATTATTTTCATAAATATTTGCAACATTGATAATTACTCTGAGAATTAAAATAAGTGATGCAATAAAACAGAAACAGAAGTTCAAAATCAAATTCTAACTTTCTGTTTTGCTACTGTGAAATCAGAATCAATTAAAGAACATTACCCCTGTCTTCTAACAATGACTGAATGCAGTAGGGTTCACAGAAGACTTTCCTTGTTACTGTGCTAGTTATAATCTCAACTCTGTAGCAGAACACAACCACTTCTGAGATGTTAGGTGTGTGTGACTTTCCATCATTACCTAGTGACATCACACTCATGTTGCAGAGGAAATTGCTATGAGAGCCAAATTGCAAAACATTTTAATCAAGAAGTGACTCTTCTGTGATATAAAATGTCTTAAAAATATCCAGAATTAGAAGTGAATCAAGCTTCTATTAAAAAAAAAATATCTCCCCTTAAAATATGTAGAAAACTGCTTTCTTTTGTTTAATTTTGAGAGTTTCCCCCTATGTAATTCTTTCCATGAACACATGGATTAAAGAACTTAGCAACAGGTTTTGCCCCCAAATAATCTGCCTCTCAGTAAATAGTTCCTGGGAACAGTGGGGAAAAGCATCAGCCTTTGAGGACAGGATGATGCACCAGCAGGCACCGTATGGATAGGCATCAAGATGTTTGAGCTCAAAGCAGTGATTTTTAAATAAACTCCTCTGCATCTCAACTGATATTCTGCTCTTGGCAGCATTGGCTGAGCTAAAATAGTGTCTGACCCTACCACCTCTACCCCCCTTTCCTCTGACAAAGGACCATTTCAGAGAGGAGAAACTAATTTATTCTGATTTTTTTTTTTGTCAAGCATCAGTCTAACTAGCCTCATCTTTTTGCCCTAAACAGTGCAAGATGCTAACCTTTGCTTCTATAGCATCTGCATTAAATAACAAAATGGCAAAGCAGTTGCTATCAGGAGGAATATGCATTATCACAGCACCATTAAGAGCAGGAAGTACTTAAAAGCAGTGGTCTTTTGAAATCAGGGGCCAGATGGTCAGATATATTGACCTTCATTCCTGTTGGATTAGCAAAAGACTTTTTTTTTTCTTTTTAATTCAAAAGGACTTACCAGGAAAGTGATTGAATATTCTAAACTTTTATGTATGAGATGCAGAACTCTTGCACACATTGTTACTTGACACATATTTGGGAGGGATAATGTCCCAGTTGTGCTTCCCACGACTTCCTTCAAAAGGGCTTGATGAACACATTATTGCTGTGGGGAGTGTGGGCTAGAGATTTCACAAGTTCTCTGCTAACCGTAGGACAATTCTTAAAATGCTCTATGTGTACCCTTCATATGTGGTCTAACAGCCATCTCAGGGGGTTGGTCATATGCACTGTGTGGCGTTGGTATGGAGGGCACAAAATCTAACAGAAGCCAGATGACCTTTCAAAAAAGTGGATGGGATTACTCCACCCTGTGGCTCGGCTGTCCAGCAGCTTCCCACCATGTGCAGAGTGAAATCCAGAAAAGGGGCTCTGGGACCAGCTCTTGCTGTCTCTGACCTCATCTGATCCAGCCACTCTGGCCTGGGGTGTTCTCCAAGAACTCCAACTTTGTTTAGGCTCCAGGCCTTCCCACCTCCTGTTCTCTCTCCTTGGAGTGCTGACCTGCCCCTCAAATCCCCCAGGTTCTTGTTACTCAAGTCTCAGCTCAACTATCACCTCAGCTCAAGCATCATCTCATTCTCTAGTCTCCCCTGAACACCTAATCTAACACCCTTCTTCCCTCAGTCTGTTTCACATTACCCAGACTTATTTTCCTCATAGTATTTGTCACTATTGGAAGTACCCCCAGACAAGAAGTTGAATTTATGCATTTTTCTGGGAGGTGGTCCCAGGAGGTACAGGTGGGGAGCATGGAAGTAAGTATGGGAGGCGATGGAAGCCAATGCAGGGTACTTTAGTGAGCAGGTGACTGGTGTGGACTCTCGGGGCTCATTGCCACTAAGGTACCTGTGTGACAATGTAAAAGAGCATTCTTCAAAGTTGTCCCACCTACAGGAGAGGAAGCTGGGGCATTCATCCAGGAACTGTAATCTGCTATTGGTTAAGAGCTGTTGCTGTTGCTCTCAAGTCCCCGCACTTCAGGCCTGTCCTGCATGAGGGCCAGACAAGCCAGAGAAAGTCTTAGGTGAAAAAATCACAGGTGCTTTCATGAGGGAGCCCCTGAGCTGGCAGCATGAGAACAGCGAGCACAGAGGGAGAGGACAGAGCAGAGCTCCATCTGTTGCTCTCTTGTTCTTTTATGTGTGTTCTAGCTTATTGATATGTAAGCTCTTGCAGAACAGGGATGCTGACTATTTCAGGTTCCCCAGACATGGTGCCTGGAACAGAATGGCACTCCACAAATACTATCTGAGTGAACGAAGAAACATGAAAACATATACCCTCTTACACTGATTCCATTCTAAGGTAGGTAGATCCAGAAAGGAAGCAATATTCAATGAAACTTGGAAATGACTGAAGACATTGAGGATGTCTGAGTGGGGAGGGGGTTATTCAGAAGACAGGCATTGGTCCGGATTTGCATGTTGTACTGGAAAGGTTATTGGAGTTGGTCCACACTGAGATTTAGACTTAGTAGGAACATTACTGTGGTAAGTGACCATGGTCAAATGCTTCTTCCTCTCTGGGATTCTGTTCCTTCAGCAGCTTACTTGCTTCACAGAGATGTTAAGATAATAAAAGGGGATAATAGATTTGAAAGCACATCTAAAAAGAAATACTCGTACAGAGAAAGCAACTATTTAACTGTTGAAAATGTTATGTTCAAGTTAAAATTGTTCATAAGTGCTTAGTCACTTTAAAAAGTGATTGCTGCTGGCAAAAGCCATTTGACAGACAGTTATTGCCTCTGAGTTGGAGTGAATATGAGAATCAATTTCCATGATGTGTCTGATGACCTGTGGCTGAAAAGAGGACCTCAGAGCTGATTGGGAACTCTTATCTCATAGAAAGCTGCAGCCTGGAAACCAGGAGACCCGTGGGGGATGTGCTGATCTGGAAATCCATTTTGATAATGTGAATAGTCAGGGGAGTAGGGACAGGAGAACCACAGGGGAAAACAGCTCCTGGTGCCATTGGAACCAGGTGGAGGGGAGTTTTTCCTCTTACTTTTGGCAGGAGAGTTTTAGTATTCTAGGTGAAGGGCTTTGATACCTAGTCTACTGGACACTTATAGGGCTGAAGCTGGAGTGTGAATAGGTCACTGTCCCAGCCCACTCTCTGGTTCCATCCACACCTCAGGGGGCCCTGAGTCAATGCTTGTGGCTCCCTCCCCAGCCTAAAAGACCAAGTTCTATCCCTCCTGCAAACAGTTGCCCCAGGCCATCCTTTGTGTAAGGATTTGTGCACTCGGGAGCATGGCCTGGCTAGGGTGGGTGGACCAGGAAATGGGGACTGCACAGGCCCTAAAGATTAGGGTCTATTGTTTAGGCAGAAAGCTCCTGGGCGTTGCAGTATGGGCTAGAAGGAGGGAGACAAGTCTGTGTGAGCAAGAACCCTCACCCCTTGGCTTCCTCACCCCATGAAGAGAGGTGCATACAACCAGGAGAAGGGCAGAGCAGGGCTGAACCTCTAAAGTTGCGTGCCCAGGACAGGAACCCCGGTTCCAGGTCAAAGGGAAGTGCATTTATATCAAACTAACTTTGCCCTTGGTAGTTAAATAGTTAATTTTTTTAAGAAAATCACAAGCAGGCAGGTTAACTGAAAAAGCCCCCTGTCTAGTGAGGGAGAGAAGATGGCAACTGTAGGAAACTGTTTATAGGAAGAGAAAGGTAAATCAAGGCAAACTCTCCTGTGTGTTGCCATGTCTGTGCAGTGGCTACTAGTACAAGGCTGTGCGTGATCTGCCACCCCTTTGTCCCACGACTTCCCCCTTTCCCACTCATCCCAGCACACTGTGCTCTGTCCACACGGGCCTCCTGGGTGCCCTTTCAGGGCCAGGTGTTTGCATAGGATTTTCCCTCTGTGTGCAATACTCCCTGACAACTGTAGGCATTTTATTCAAACATGACTTTTTCAGTCACCTAAGCTGACCAGCTTATTTAAAATGGAACCAGGCACTCTAATTCCCCTATTCCTTCTCCTCCCCCTTCCCCACCTATCACCTAATAACTTACGATTGATTTTCTGTGTGTCTCTACCCTTGGACATGTGTCTCTACCCTTCATATAGAACTCCAGTCTTTAGAAGAATGCTTAAGTAACCTGGCTTAATTAAAGTGTAGTAGGTATTGATAGAATTTCATGAAAAAAGATTATCACAGTTTCTTTTTTTTTTTTTTTACTTTTTATTTTTATTTATTTATTTTTTTTTATTTCATTGCTTAAAGTATTACAACAAGTGATAGATAAGTATTACTTGCACGCATCCATAGGAGCATAATCAGTGGACACGGGAAACTGGGGGTTAGGGAGGAAGGGGGGGAAGGGCAAGGGAAAAAATGGAGATCTATCTATCATCTGTTGTAACACAGTTTCTTTAAATGTACAGGATTTATAATTTCTTAAATTCTTGCCATATGCAGTGGATAATACCTAAATACTTAAATAAGGCTTTTCTTTCTCACAATTTTTCTTGTGGTTTCATGGTTTTCATTTGTTGAACCAATAGCCTTTTTTCTCTGAGAGTTCACATTCAGACCAGAGCCAAAAGCCAAAGAATTCCAGAGGGGGCTCTGGTAATCAATAACATAGTCATCTGAGAAGAAAACCTAGAAGTATGTAATGGAGAGTTCATTGCGTGCATTCTGCCTCTCCCCTCTCTATCCTTTTATTTCAAATGTTGGCTTTTATTTATTCCACCTAACAAATATAGACATTTTATTTTAGGCACTTAACTTTGATAGATGGAAAGTTAAAGGTTTACAGTCTCATTGTGGAAACATTACCTACCTACATAAGAGTCTAAGACAGATTGTGAAATCAGACAGTATGGGATTAATTATCAAAATGCAATGACTGTGCCAGTCATTGTTTATCTCAAAGAATGATATTTTCATGTCACTGTTCAAGCCAAGTTCCTCTCCATAGGATGTCAGATGAAGATATCTGTTAGTATTTTTAAAAAATCTTCACTGTTGAATGTATTACAGATGTCCCACCTCCTGTTCTTTCTCCTCTATCCAGTTCCCACTCTACCCCAGGCCTTCACCACCCCATTTTCTGTGTCCATAGGTAATGTATATATGCATGTAAGATCTTTAGTTAATCTCTTCCTGCACCCCTTTCTCCCTTCCCTCTGAGATTTGTTGGTCTCTTCCATGTTTCCATGCCTCTGGTTCTATTTTATTCATCAGTTCATTTTGTTCATTAGATTTCTTTTTCATTTATTTTAATTTATAGATTCAATTGTTGATAAATATATATTCATTGCTATTTCATGTAATACCAGTTTGGTGGCGATGAACTTCTTTAGCTTTTTCTTGTTTGTGAAGCTTTTTATCTGACCTTCAATTCTAAATGATAGCTTTGCTGGGTATAGTAATCTTGGTTGTAGGTCCTTGCTATTCATGACTTTGAATATTTCTTGCCATTCTCTTCAGCTTGCAAAGTTTCCATTGAGAAGTCAGCTGACAGTTGTATGGGCACCCCCTTTTAGGTAACTAGCTGCTTTTCTCTTGTTGCTTTTAATATTTTCTCTCTGTCTTTAACTCTTGGCATTTTAATTTTCAGTGTCTTGCTGTGGGCCGCTTTGGGTTCCTCTTGTTTAGGACTCTCTGTGCTTTTGGACTTGTAAGTCTATTTCTTTCACCAGGTAAGGGAAGTTTTCTGTCATTAGTTCTTCAAAGAGATTTTCAATATCTAGCATTCTCTCTTCCCTTCTGGCACCCTCTTAATGTGAATGTTGGTATGCTTGAAGTTGTTCAAGAGGCTCCTTACACTATCTTCATAATTTTGGGTTATTTTTTCTTTTTGTTCTTCTGATTGGGTGTTTCTTGCTTCCTCATATCCCAAATCATTGTTTTGATTCTTGGAATCCTCTACTCTATTCTTGGATCCCTGTAAATTATTCTTAATTTCTGACTGGTCTTTTTTCATGTCTTTGATGTTCTTATTAAGGTCATTGAAATTCTTACTAAGATCCTTTAAAGTTTCACTAAGTCCCTTGATACTCTCATTAAGATGCTTAAGCAACCTTATAACCATTATTTTGAACTCTGTATCTAGTAGTTTGCTTGCTTCCACTTCATTTAGTTCTTTTTTTTTTTTTTTTTTTTTTTTTTTTTTTTTTTTTTTTTTTTTTTTTTTTTTTTTTTTTTTTTTTTTTTTTTTTTTTTTTTTTTTTTTTTTAGATTTCTTCTGTTCTTTCATTTGTGACATGTTTCTTTGTCTTTGAATTTTGGCTGTTTCTTTGCTTTTATGTATTAGGTAGAGCTGCTATGTCTCCTAGAATTGGTAGAGTAGCCTTGTGTAGTAGGTGTCAGGTAGAGCCCAGTGGCTCTGCCTCCCCAGTCACCTGAGCTGGACAGTAAGTGCACCCCTATGTGTGCTGTGTGGATAATCTTGTTGTAGTTGAACCTTGATTGCTGTTGGCATAACTGGGAGGAATTGACCTCCAATCCAATTGGCTATGAGGAACAGCTGCAACTACAGTGAAAAAGCTACTGTGCAGGAGACACCCCTATGGAGCAGGACTTGCTTCATTGGGGGCTTTGGTGCTCACTGAGTCTGCCTCTTGAGTGTGCTGCTTGTGGCTGTATAAAGTTGTAATCTGGTATGATCTAAAGGTGTCAGTGGATGCACTGGGAGGTGCAAAGTTAGCCACGGCCTGGAGCTACCTTGGAGGAGTTACAAAGCAAATCACTTTGTAGATGGCTACTACTTGTATTGGGTTTGGAAATGCCCAGGCGAGGTCAAGCTGTGAAATAAGGCAGGCTGGTGCTAGTGCCAGGCCTTGAGCCACTAACTGTTAGATATGGGGCATGCTGACATAAGCTGCTGCTTATTTGAGAGATTTTAGTAATGTCTAAAGTCTGAGGCAGGACAGGCCATTCATATGGAAAAGCTGCTGCAAACAACTTGGGTGCAGCTCCAAATTAGATGAGGCTGGGTCTCAGGGAATCACCAGGGTAGAACAAAGAGTATGAGCCAAGCTGATGGACACTCAGGTATGGCTGCCAGTTAGCTCTGTGACAGCAAATGTCTCAGCATAGGAACAATGACCCCTGAAATCACCCTTGTCTGGGAGAAATTCCCCTTTCCCCCTGAGTTCTTGCCTTGATGCCAGACGATCCAATTCCTCCCCAAGAGTTCCAGGTTCCTTTCAAGGCACCACCCCAGCACTGGAATCCAGGGGGATTTAAATCTGAGTAAGTCCATGTGCCAGTCTTTTAAGAACTGTCTGCGTCTCCAACAGCCTCTGTGTCAGCCGCTGGCTTTACAGAGCGAAATTACGGGCACTGGAACCCTGGGCTAGGGGACTGATGTGGGGATGGTACCCCTTCCTCCTCATGGGAGGTCTCTGCAGCCATGATATCCCAACTGATTAAAAAGAAAGCCACAGGTGGGTGTTGGGTCAGCCTGTTCTGCCTTTCCGCTCCTCCTACCAGTCTCAGTGGGACTTTTTATTTACTTCTCTGGTTGTAAGACTTCCATTCTGCCAGATTTCAGGCAGTTCTGAATGATGGTTGTTCTAAATTTTAGTTGTATTTTTGATGTGGCTGGGTGGTAGCAAGTACCTGCATTTACCTAAACTGCCATCTTGGTTCTCCTGTTCTCTCTCTATCCTTTTATTTGTTCCTTTTTCTTTTCCTCTGCTCTCTTTACTTTTTACTTGCTTCTTCCTTAAAACTAGCAATGAAGTACTATGCTAGGACTGACAGATAGGGTCAGTTCTCAGGAGTTGACAGTTTGGTGGGAGATTCCTATGGGAAGAAATGATTTCAGCATATGTGAAAAGTGTTTTCATAAGATATGTATAGACACTGCAAGAACATAGACTGCAAAGGACAAGTAGGTTGTCCTGGTGGAGAAGTAAGGCTGCCGGGGAAGCACTGGGGTACATGGGTGGAATTCTATACATTGGAGACCAGCAAGACTATATAGTTATTGATATAGTTATTGTTTAGAATCATCTTAAATGGTTTTAGTAAAAAAAACAGTTGTGTATTTAAACAATACACCATCTTTCAGGCCTGTTTCCTAGCCATTCTGTATAAGTTCTCTCTCTCTCTCTCTCTCTCTCTCTCTCTCTCTCTCTCTCTCTCTCTCTCTCTCTCTTCCTATTTCTCTATATGGAGATACACACACACACACACACAATACACAAATATATATTGATATATACTTATCAGTTATACTATTGGTAAAATATTATCAACATTTCAACAGCCTCAATTATAGTAATTATAGCAAGCACCACTGTAGGCACAATACATGAATTGTCACTTTATTCCTTATAATATGCTTAGGCAAAAGATTCTGAAATTATTCTCATTTTATAGTTGAGGAAACCAAGACATCCAAATGAAATAACACATAGTGAAATCATATTTTGAGTCTTCTGAGTGTGATTGTCCATGTGTTCATCCCACATCACCAATATGTGTCATAAATAAACTTATTTTCTAAGATGTAGAGAGACAATGTGCTAGAATATCCTTCTAGGAAACTGACACAGCCAAGGTGTACATTCTGGAGAAGTGATGGCTTTAAGAGACTCCATGATCTGAGAGGACTCAGTGATTGCTGCTTGCATGTTGATACCATTCTTTCATGAACAGAAACTCTGGTTCATAGCAACACTCACTTTCCTTACAATAGAGTATTTAAATAGAATTATCAAAATTTTACTTGATGGTCTTAGAGAAATTTAGTGACCAGAGACTTAAAGAAATGGTGGAATGTCTCTAGGTTGGCCTGGTATGTAGGGGGTCTCGTTGCAGTGCTTTGTCAATGACATTTAATCCTGTTCTCTAAGTTCATCAGCTTTTCTGTTCTTATATCTGACTAGTGGCCCAGTGCACGAAATTCGTGCATGGGGGAGGGGGTGTTCCTCAGCCTGACCTGAACCCTCTCCAATCTGGTACCCCTTGAAGAATGTCCTACTGCCAGTTTACAGGAACCAGGCCTCGACTGGCAGTTGGACATCCCTCTTGCAATCCAGCACTGCTGGCTCCTAACCACTCACCTGCCTGCTTGCCTGCCTGATTGCCCCTAACCACTCTGCCTGCTGGCCTGCTTGCCCCCACCTACCCTCCCCATTGGCCTGCTTGCCTCCAACTGCCCCTCTGCTGGCCTGCTCACTCAAAACTGACCCCCCTGCTGTCCTGATCACCTCCAACTGAACCCCACTGAAAGCATGCTTTCCCCCAACTGGCCCCCCTGCTGGTCTGTTTACCCCCAATGGCCCCGCCTCCCCACTAGCTTGATCACCCACTTCCCTCCCCTCTTGGCCTCTAAGTGCCTCTAACTCAGCCCCACCATCATGGCTTTGTCCAGAAGAACATCCGGAAGGTCTCCTGGAAGGTCTCCCAGTCTAATTAGCATATTACCCTTTTATTAGTATAGATAGAGGCCTGGTGTATGAGTGAAGACTGGCTGGTTTGCCCTGAAGGGTATCCTGGATCAGGGTGGAGGTTCCCTTGGTGCATGGGGGGAGGGCCTGGGCAAGGGGCCTGTGGTGGTTCGCACACCAGCCATGCCCCTATGGGGTGAGGGTCAACCCTGGGGGGGCATGACCAGCCTGGGTGAGGGGCTGAGGGTTGTTTTCAAACTGGCCACATCCCCTTCAGGGTGTGGGTTCCTGATGAGATGCCTGGCCAGGCTGGGTGAGGGGCTGAGGGCCATGTTCAGGCTGACCACACCCCCTTCAGGGTGGGGGTCTCTGCTGGGGTACCTGGCAAGCCTGTGTGAGGGGCTGAGGGCTGTGTTCAGGCTGGCCACACCTCCTTCAAGATCAGGATGGGGGGTCCTGCTAGGGTGCCTGGTCAGCCTGGGTGAGAGGCTGATAGCTGTTTGCAGGCTAGACACAGCCCCAGGCAACCCAGGCTCCCAGACCCTCCTTGAGCAGGGGCCACAGTGCCTGGAAGCAGGTATCTGGGATGTATTTATCTTCTATAATTGAAACTTTGTAGCCTTGAACAGAGCTCACAGCTGGCCAGAGCAGGTGGGAAGTTTGGCTTCCTTCATTGGCAGGGGCAACCCAAGCCTCCTGTTAGCTGCAGTTCCATGGCTGCCGCCATCTTGGTTGGGTTTATTTGCATACTCCCTCCTTATTGACTTGTGGGTGTGGCTTGTGGACATGGTTTGTGGGTGTAGCGGAGGTATGGTCAATTTGTATGTTTCTCTTTTATTAGATACTAGAGGCCTAGTGCACAAAATTTGTGCACTCAGGTGGGTCCTTCACTCTGGCCTGTGCCCTCTCACAGTCTGGGACCCCTTGGGAAATGTCCACCTGCTGGCTTGGGTCCACTTTCCAGGGTATCAGGCCTAAGCTGGCAGTCAGACATCCCTCTGGCAGGCCAGGAGCCCTTGGGGGATGTCCACTTGCCAGCGGAGAGCAGGCCTAATCTTCAGTTGGACATCCTTAACCCTGCTGAGGCAGTGGGAGAGGCTGCCGCCACCACCCCTGTGCTGGCAGCTGGCAGCCTGGCTTGTGTTTGAGCAGAGCTCTCCCTGTGGGAGTGCACTGACCACCAGGGGCAGCACCTGCATTGAGCGACTGCCCTTTGGTGGTCAGTGTGTGTTATAGTGATCAATCATCCCAGTCATTCTGCTGTTAGGGTTCATTTGCACATTATGCTTTTATTATATAGGATAGAGGCCTGGTGCATGAGTGAGGGCCAGCTGGTTTGTCCTGAAGGGTGTCCCAGATCAGGGTGAGGGATCCCGCTGGGGTGCCTGGCCAACCTGTGTGAGGAGCTGAGGGCTGTTTTCAGGCTAGCCACCCCCTTTAGTGTGCGGGTCCATGCTGGAGTGCCTGGCCAGCCTGGGTGAGTGGCTGATGGCTGTTTGCAGGCTGGCCACAGCCCCTTCAGGGTGAGGAGGGTCCTGCTGAAGTGCCTGGCCAACCTGGATGAGGAGCTGAGGGCCGTTTTCAGGCTTGCCACAGCCCCTTCAGGGTGTGGGGCCCTACTGGTGTGCCTGGTCAGCTTGGTGAGGGGCTGATAGCCTTTTTCACACTGACCACACCCACTGGCTGGAAGTAGGTATCTGGGATTTATTTAACTTCTATAATTGAAACTTTGTAGTTTTGAGTGGAGCTCAGGGCAGTCCAGGACAGGTGGGAAGCTTAGCTTACTCTATTGCCGGGGGCAACACAAGCCTGCTTGCTCCAGCTCAATGGCCGCAGCCATCTTTCTGACAGAGTGTGGGTGTGACTGTTAATTTGCATATTACTCTTTTACTAGATAGGAAGATTCCTATTGAACTGCAATAATGAACAGTGGTTTTAAATACTTTCCAGTTATTCCCTTGGTATTTTGTGCTAGCCAAAAACACCCACCCTTTCCAGTTAATATTTCTCAAAGGCTTATAATTCCTACAACATTTTGATTACCAGACAGTGATTCCCAGTTATGGTGCTGTGATACATTTTAAAAGGTCTCTAGCTATCTGCAGGGATGCAAGGAATTTAAAATTCTCTAATAAAATGCATTACAATTTGTTTATTATTTTAACATAAGATGAGTTATCTGTACATGGCTTAAAAAGTCAAGGAGGGACTGATAGCTCGTTTTGCTTTAATTATGAGTAACTCTGCCCTTATTTGGAGTGTCCACTGCCTCTTGCACTGCTGAATACCTGCAGTCATGTCATATTTTCAATGAAAATCTGAAATCTTAAAGAATCTGAAATATTATAGGACTGCACTTAATGGACTTTATTGAATGTGTGTTTGTATTTGTGGGTTTCTGTTGTGCACAGAATTGTTGACTAAAAATTAATTATATAACTCATTAATGGAATTGAGATATGAATATTAGCCCTATTACAGTAGTTTATTCAACCTATCCCATTCAATTCCAGTTAGTTCTCTGCTTTGACCCACATACAAAGATGTGTTTAAGTGGAGTAACTGAAGGTCTGCCCCCGCACACGCATTATTTTATCTATAACAATGATATGCTTATCACTAATTATATAATAAAGGGGTATTTGCCAATAAATTGCCAATATAGTGGCAATATAGCTATATCCAATGGGCATTATACTGGATAAAATAAAATAATTTTCAGGATCAAGCTTTAATATTTTTTATTAAATACTAGAGGGTCAGTGCACAAAAATTTGTGCACTCAGAAGGTCCCTCAGCCTGGCCTGTGCCCTCTCGCAGTCTGGGACTCCTTGGGGGACGTCTACCTGCTGGCATGCCTGGCCAGCCTGGGTGAGGGGTTGAGGGCTGTTTTCAGGCTGCCCACAGTCCCTTCAGGGTTTGAGTCCCTACTGGGGTGCTTGGGCAGCCTGAGTGTGTGGCTGAGGGCTGTTTTCAGGCTGCCCATGGTCCCTTCAGGGTTCAAGTCTCTACTGGGGTACCTGGGCAGCCTGGGTGTGGGGCTGAGGGCCATTTTCAGGCTTTCAGGCTGCCCACAGCTCCCCTTGACCCAAGGTCCCAGCAAGGCTGGCTAGAAGCACGTTTCTGGGGTTTATTTATCTTCTATAATTGATACACTGTTGCTTTAAGCTGAGGCCTAGGCAGGTAACGAAGCCTCCTGTTGGCTTCAGCTCTGTGGCTTCTATAATTGAAGAATGTTGCCTTAGTAGAGGCCCAGCCAGCTTAGACAGGCAGTTTCCTCCAATGCTGGTGCAATGGAAGCCTCCTGTTTGGTTCAGCTCAGTGGCTTCTATAATCGCAACTATGTTGCCATGAGCAGAGAGAGGCCCAGACGGCCTAGGCAGACAGTTTACTCCTGGTGCAATGGAAGCCTGCTGTTTACTCTAGCTCCGTGACTGCTGGCCTCCATCTTGGCTGTGTTAATTTGCATACAGCCGCTCTGATTGGCTGGTGGGTGTGGCTTAGGTGTCCCAGAGAAACAGTCAATTTCAATATTACTCTTTTATTAGATTAGTGATCTTTATTGATTTCAGAGACAAAGGAAGAGGGAGAGAGTGATAGAAACATCAATGATGAGAAAGAGAATCACTGATCGGCTGCCTCCTGCACACTCCACCCTGAGAATGGAGTCCGTAACCTGAACATATGCCTTGGTTGGAAATTGAACTGTAACTTCCTGGTTCATAGGTTGAGACTCAACCACTAAGCCATGCTGGCTGGGTAAGCCTGAATATTTTAAGAGCAGCTATAGATGTAATTCCTTGAGATGTATTCCTTGAGAATAGGGACCATTTCTGTCTCATCCACAGTTGGGTCCCAATATATGACAAATATTAGGTATTCAAATGTTTAAATGAATGACTCACTTATAAAAGCAATGTTCATCATGATTCTGGACATGTGATAGAGTTTCAGAACTAACTTAGTGATGTAGATGTGGATCTTGGACCCTTACACGGGGAAAGAAACTCAGTGAAACTGGAAGGAGTTCCTAAGGTGTGGATGTGGACATGACTGCCAGTGTGGAACTGTATTAGGTTAGACATAAGTTCTCACATACTCCTTTCTTCTGCTCCTTCATCCCTTTTGGCTCCATTTATTATCATTCTGCTGCTGCAGCTGGATGATCCACAATCCTTTGTGATCCAGTGCTCTAGGCAAATATGTTTCAAAATTGCTCCTTACAGGAAAATCTTGAACTTCCTCCCATAGTATATTTTAAATTTACATCACAAAACTCACTATGAAGTGACTGCTCCAATCTGGACTCTGCCCAGTACCTAAAATAGTGGGAGGGTTAAAACCTCATGCACTCTGCTGGAGTTTACAGCATTCTCAGTAGTAGTTTTAAATTTTTGCTTAAAGGTTGGAGAAAAGTTGGCTAGGTGGCAAAAGCAAATTTATTTAAATACCATTTTACATTCGTTCATAATAGTAACATTTTATCTTTTTTACAGTGATTTATAGGTACTGGAGCAGAACAGGGGAGTCAGGAAAAAAAGCAATTAACGAATAAAGAAAAAAGTACCAACAGTGAAGGGAAAAAAAAACTTCTGAAAGCTACAGAAGAGAGAATAATTGATGGTTCCATTTTAGCTTAAAGTTATTTCTGGATCTCTTTTATAATCTGTTATTTACTGCATAGTTTACAGCTGAGAGAGAATAAACAGCATTTATAATATAATGTCTTGAGCTCTGGCATGCACTTGCTCATCCCACTTGCCTGTCGAGTTCAAACTTCCACCAACATCCATCAAAGTCTCCTGTGATGGAGTCTGTTTTTAATAAGCTCAGCACTATAATTACTTTATTGCAAAGTTAAAGCCAAATGACACTTATGATGAAGGTTTCATGGCTACACAGTAAAGTCAGTGAAGCATATGCATACCAACTTTTGCCATTTGAGGATTTTGTTATTTTACTACTTGATAAGGGTCACTTCATTTCTACCTGGAAGTTTTGACATAGGTATAACACGTAGCAGAAAAATAAAAGAACAAGTAACATGGAGGATAACTTAGAAAAATACCATTATTAATAGACTTTTGAGAAGATTAATTACTAAACATCTGTGCTCAGGAACATCTGTGCTAGGTATTCCCACAAATATTTTCTAACTTTACACTCCTTAACCTAGATACCAAGAACAAACTGACAGCTCAGAGGGGAGGGGAGTTATGGGGCTGGGTGGAAAAGGGATTATCAAAAAACCCCATCAAAATGAACTCATAGACACAGACAACAGTATGGTGATTACCAGAGGGAAAGGGGGTGGAGGAGGTAGAAGAGGATAGAAGGGGAATAAATGTTGATGGATGCAGACTTTACTTTGGGTGGTTAACACACAATACAATATACAGATGGTGTATTATAAAATTTTACATCTGAAATCTTTATAATTTTATTAACTAATTAGCGGCCCAATGCACGAAATTTGTGCAGGGTGGGGTGGTCCCCTCGGCCCCACCTGCACCCTCTCTAATCTGGGACCCTTCAAGGGATGTCTTAGCTGGTTTAGGCCCAATCTCAGGGATCAGGTCTAAACTGAGCATCAGACATCCCTCTCACAATCCTAGATCACTGGCTTCTATTTGTTCACCTGCCTACCTACCTGGTTGCCCCTAACTGTCCCCCCCATGCCAGCCTGATCACCCCTTACTGCTTCTGGGTGCCAGCCAGATTGCCCCTAACTGCCCTCCCTGCTGGCCCAGTCACCCCTAACTGCCCCCCTCCTGGCCTGGTTAACCCCAACTGCCCCCCCCCCCCGCCTGCCTGGTCATCCCTCACAGCCCCTCACTGGCCTGGTCACCCCAATACAGCCTGTTTATTCAGTCATTTGGTTGTCCCTCACTAACCCCCCTTCCTGCCTGGTCATAGGCAGCCATCTTGTGAGGGTGTGAGGGTTAATTTGCTTATTACCTCTTTATCATATAGGATGTCACCCAAATCCTATATAATATGCTAAGTGTCTGATCATCTGGTCTTCTGTTCAACCAATCAAAGCATAATATGCTAATGATATGTTAAGGCCACTCAATCGTTTGCTATCATGTGCATTGACCGACTGGTAGGTTAGTTTGCTGCTGGGGTCCAGCTGATCAGGATTGAGCAAGATGGGCCAGACATGCCCTGGAGCCCTCTGGTGGTCCCTCCCTGGCTGGCCTCCTGAGTCCCTTCCCGGCCCCAATCATGCACTAACAGGTTCCTTGGCCTGGCCTGCACCCTCTCACAAGCCGGGATACCTTTGGGAATGTCGGAGAGCTGGTATTGGCCCAATCCCACATGTCAGGCTGAGGGATCCTACTGGTGCACGAATTTGTGCACCAGGCCTCTAGTAAATTCAATAAGAAAAACCCTAACAAGTGAAAAAGTTAAAACAATGTTCAAATTTTACAGGTAAGGAAACTTAGGTTATGAGAGTTTTTAAACTAAAGCGAGTTTTTTAATCCAGCTGGTAAGTGACAAAACGAGGCTATGAACCCAATCTAGATTATTTCAAAGTCTGATGTGGTTTTACCTTTTGTTACAGCTGCCTTATGGTAAAGTATGTAATCAAACATGGTCTAGATTATGGTCTGGTGGAAATGTAATGTGGTTTAGACATGTCCACATACTGAGTTACTGAAAGTAGGAAGATAGAGACACTATCAGATGAATGATGATTCTCTATTTTATGGCAAAGATCCACTTCTAATTTACATTATTTGAAGTTTAACTTTTTTGTGGTAATCACAATCAATTGTGAATTGATATATTAGTAAACACCACATAACATGTCACTGCCTATTTCCAAAAACACCGTGGAAATAAATTGCATTTTGCTGAATTTTAACATGTGTAGATGATGATGACAGAATGGCACCACCATCATTTTCATTCAATGGATGATAGATACAAAATGAATCATTGAATCCTTTGGCTCATTCAGAGCCACCAGACTAATCTGGGATACTTTTCATCCAATAGCTCAAGGCATAAATATGCAGCTTCTTTTCTAATTCTCCTGAATTACTTCCTAGCAGTAGCTAAGTCATCAGATTCCTTTTCCAGTTCACTCGAGGGTTAATGCTGCATCAACCTCAAGAATCACTGTTCTGGGACATTCAGGAATAGAAGTGCCCTGCATTTTCTCAGTGGAGTGCTTAACTTCGGTGGCACTGAGACCTCAAATTAATTTACTAAGAAAGTAGAATATTTTTATTGTTATGATTAACCTCTACCAGGACCGGATTTTTAAAAAATGAATCAAAGAGGTATAAAAGTAACTTCTAAATGTTTGACTTAGTCACAGGATTATGAAATATGTATAAAAGAAAGTTGTATTTCAGACTCTAAGAGTTAATGTTCAGTCATTGCCATGCTATACTGACAAAGATGAAATTTCTGTTGAGGTTGAACTGCTGGCTCTTAGTGGCATCTTTGTACAATGTCTGGAAATGTCCTCAATTGAGCTATCACATCCCATGCAGCACACAAAGGGCAATTAAGAAGTCAGTTCACAAGTAGGTTGTTTTAAAGTGGAAGTCCCTTCTTAACTAGGCATAGCTGTGATTGTTCTCCACTTCTCTTCCTCTCCTTAGTGTATTGCTCTAACATTGAGCTAGGAAGAAGTTCTGGGGGTTGGAGTGATCAGTTGGGAGGGGTGCAGTACTGGTTTGGTTTTCTCCTAGTAAGCCATGGATGATCTGTTTGGCCCTCAATTTTCTGCAGATTTCTTTACAAAGCAGAGTCTTTTATGGTCCTGTCATCAGCTTTGTCTTCATGGTACCATTTCTGAGACAACAGCCTAATTTCTCTCTCAACATTTTATTACACTCACATTTTCTATGCAGATATTTTGAGTTTTCCTATAATTGCTACTAAAAAAATGAGTATTGTGTATAAAGTTTTCAGATCTGGTAGCTTTTTATGTTCCACTACTTCATCTTGTCATGTGATCCCTTTGTGGTGTTAAACTTGCTTATGTCCAAACATATAACTGATGTGCATATGATCAATTTAGTTTGGAAGAAGGAGAAACAGTGAGGTCATCATGAGTGTCAGAGGGAGAATGGATTAACTTCCTTTTGTGCTAACCATTATTTGGATTTAAATAGAATCAAACAATTTTGCATATTATTTCTAATAACTACTTTGGGCAAAATGATAAAACAGTGTTTATAGAAATGTATATTATGTGGAATCATCTACATCACTATACTAGGGGATAGAGATGAACAGGATAAGGAAAACCTCTATGAGTTTTGATTGTTTGGCATAGGCTTCTTGGAAGTTAAGAGTATCTCTTGGGATGCAGAGTGACAGAGCAGGACAGTTGTAGGGAATACTTGAGTAAAACAGTGGGACTAAGAAGTTTCTATCCTGCAATGCTCTGAGTAGAATTTTAAAACTATAATAGTAATGAGTTTGTCATTTACCATTAAAAACAAGATTTTGGATTTGGCAAATTATTCAAGAAAGCCGCAAGGAATTCATTATAGCTGGAGAGGGAAGCTGAGGTGTCCTTGTGTGGGAACAATGAAGTCAGACAACTGGATTAATTAAAAGTAGAGGAATTGTCACTTAGGAGCATCAGAAGGACAAAGACCATGGAGTTTAGAATTTTGTAAAGGAATGGCCCAGTCAGTGGGCCTCAGTGGTTGAGTATTGACCTATGATCCAGGTGGTTGAGGTTCAGTTCCTAGTTGGGGCATATGCCTGGGTTATGGGCTTGACCCTGAGTGGTGGATACAGAAAGTAGTTGATCCATGATTCTATCTCATCATTGATGTTTCTATCTTTCTCTCCCTCTCCCTTCATCTCTTAAATCAATAAAACTATATTTTTACAAAAGAAGAATTTTGTAAAGTAAGTCACTGGATGGTTGAAGAAAGTAGTACCTTACCTTATTTATACATATAATTATAATAAAATGTTGTAGAAAAATTTTGTATATCAACCTACAACCTAAAATAGAATCATCTTCACTATTTAGAGACTAACAATATGTTAAGAAGAATGTTAACATATTAAGATTAAAATATTAAGTAAGAATTATTATATGTTAGTACATTTGGAAAATATTATAGTGTCAATTTTTTTAAAAAAAATTCATTCTTGAAGGAGGAAGATGGTGGTAAATTAAGTGGAAGCTACACTGACATTCTCCCAGGACCAAACTGAAATTACAACTAAAATATAGAAAAATTATCCTGAATAACCAACTGAACACTAGCTGGTGAGAACCCTTATAGCTGAGAATATAAAGTGGAGACCACATAAAGACTGGTAGGAAGGGCAGACATGTGAGAGAACTGATTGGGCTCCCACAGGAAGTAGCTGAAGTTCTGTGGGGGCGGAAATCTCATCTGTGGGGGGTTCCCCCAGAGAAGTCTGAGGTCTAAACCCCACACTGGGGTCCCCAGCCCAGCCCATCAGAACTGAGAAAGGTGCCTACATAACATCTGGCTGAGAAAAGCACTGGGGGTTCTGTCAGCAGGGACAGATGGCTAGACATCTGCAGACACTCCCTTAAAGTGCCAACACACTGAATTTTATCTGTAACCACTTAACTAGGGCTCCCATAGTGGGAGAGCAAAGTGCACTAGAGCTGAGTGAGCCCAGTAGAGAGAGATCAGAGGGCAACCTTTGGGATCCACGTGATTAGTCATTGCCCATAAGGCAGAAACCATCCTTCTTTGATGCAGAGCTTTCCCATCAATGCAGATTTTGCCTAGGAGGAAGAAATTGCTCCACCCATTGGAAACCTTTTTGCCCCACCCTATGTGGTTTATGCACAGTGGAGTTCTACAGCCTGAGGCTCATTAAGTGATTGAGATTAACAATCAGCCTGCAGAAAGAGGTTAATCTCTAGTGCTCTGAGTCTTTGCCTAACCTGCCTCTTGGCCCTGGGACAGGAAAAGCAGAATTTAGCAGAATTTAGCTTGGTCCTTCCCACATGTATCCAACCCCAGCAGAGGGAGCCACAAGCTGTGGATCGCTTATGGCTCTAAACAGGATAGTTAGGGCCAGTCACAAATAGCATCTGACACTGGTCTGCAACAGAGACACTCTGAAGAGTTTCCAAACCAATAAACCCAGTGGTCAATTACAGGGAATGACATCTCCTAAGGCAAAAGAAACTATGGAGAAAATAAACAAATGGTTTAAGCAAATAAAAAGCTTCTGCAAAGCAAAAGAAACCATCAACAAAATGAAAAGGACCCCACTGTATGGAGGAACATATTTTCTAATGATACATCTGATAAGGGGCTAATTTCCAAACTATATAGAGAACTCATACAACTTACAAAAGGAAAACAAACAATCCAATAAAAAATGGCAAAGGACCTAAATGGACACTTCCCCAAAGTGAACATACAGAAAGCCAAGACACATATGAAAAAAGGCTCAAGGTGACTAATGATTAAAGAGAAGCAAATTAAAATTACAATGAGCTATCACCTCACACCTGTCAGAATGACTATCATCAACAAATCAACAAATGACAAGTGCTGAGGAGGATGTGGAGAAAGGGAACCCTAGTGCACTGCTGGTGGGAATGCAGAGAGGTGCAGGCACTATGAAAAATAGTGTGGAGTTTCCTCAAAAAATTAAAAATAGAATTCCCATTTGACCCAGTGGTCCCACTTCTAGGAATATATTCCGTGAATCCTGAAACACCAACCATAAAGAATATATGCACCCCCATATTCATAGCAGTATAATTTACAATAGCTAAGACTTGGAAAGAGCCAAATTGCCCATCAGTAGATGACTGTAAAAAAAAAAAGATGTGGTACATATACATCTGGAATACTGTAAAGTTATAAAAAAGAAGGATCACTTACCCTTTGGTATAGCATGGAGAGACCCAGAGAATATTATGCTAAGGAAAATAAACCAGTCAGGGAAATACAAGTATCACATGCTAACACTCATGCATGGAATCTAATGAACAAAATAAAATGATGAACAAAACATATCCAGAAAACCAGAAGCATGCAATAGATTGATGAATCTTAGGGAGAATGTGTGGTTGGGTGGTGAATGGTGAGAGATTAAGCAAAGATCTTATATGCATTTATGCATTGCCCATGGACACAGACAACAGTGTGAGGAAGGCCTAGGGGTGGATGTAGTGGGGTTAGAGTGGAGGGGGTCAACGGAGAAAAAGAAGGGGACTTTTGTGATAATTTAAACAATAAAGATAAATTTAAAATGAAGATTTTGGAAGCCACTCAATAGTTCCACAATAATGTTTACACCTTAAATCTATATACAACCTCTATATTTATTTTTAATTTTTGTTTTATTGCTTAAAGTATTACAAAGAGTGTTAAATAAGTCTCCATTTTTCCCCTTGACCTTCCCCCCTCCTTCCCTACTGCCCAGTGTCTTGTGTCCATTGATTATGCTTATATGCATGCATACAAGTCCTTCAGTTGATCTCTTAACTCTCCCCGCAACCGTCCTGAGCCTTCCAGCTGAATATACATTCTTCTCGAGTGCACATGGGACATTTTTAAAAATAGACCATATATTGGGTCACAAGCAAAGTCTCCCCAAATTCAAGAAGATTGAAATCATATCAAGCATCTTCTCAGATCACAATGGCATAATATTAGAAATAAACTACAATAAAAACAATCCAAAACATTCAAACTCTTGGAAGCTGAACAGCATGTTATTAAATATTGATTGGATTACCAATGAGATAAAAGAAGAAATTAAAAACATCCTGGAAATTAATGACAATGAAAACACAACAACACAAAACCTGTGGGACACAATGAAAGCAATCCTGAGAGGGAAATTTATAGCTCTGCAGGCCTACCTCAAAAAAAAAAAAGAAAAAATGGTAGTAAATCATCTAACTTTACAACTCAAAGAATTAAAAGAGAGCAAGAAAAAAAGCCCAGAGTGAGCAGAAGGAAGGAGATAATAAAGAGAGCAGAAATCAATGTCATAGAGACCAAAAAAAAGAAAAAAACAATACAAAAGATCAATGAAACCAAGAGCTGGTTCTTTGAAAGGATAAACAAAATTGATGAGCCTCTAGCCAGGCTCACCAAGAAGCAAAGAGAAAGGACCAAAATAAACAAAATGAGAAATGATAGAGGCAAAATAACAACAGACCCCACAGAAATACAAAGGATTGTTAAAAAATACTATGAACAAGTCTACTCCAACAAACTAGACAACCTCAAGGAAATGGACATAGTCCTAGAAAAATACAATATTCCAAAACTCAATCAGGAAGATTCTAAAAATCTTCATAGGCCAATAACCATGGAAGAAATTGAAGCAGTAATCAAAAAGCTTCCAGCAAATAAAAGCCCAGGGCCAGACGGCTTCACAGGGGAGTTTTACCAAACATTCAAGGAAGAACTAAAACCTGTCCTCCTGAGACTACTCCTAAAAATTCAAGAGGAAGGAATACTTCCAAGCTCATTCTATGAAGCCAGCATTACCCTATTACCAAAACCAGATAGAGACAACACAATGAAAGAGAATTATAGGCCAATATCCCTCATGGATATAGATGCCAGAATCATCAACAAAATCCTAGCAAATTGGATCCAGCAGTACATCAGAAAGATCATACACCATGACCAAGTAGGATTTATCCCAGGGATGCAAGGATGGTACAATATCCGCAAATCAATAAACGTGATACATCACATAAACAAATTAAGAGATAAAAACCACATAGTCATATCAATTGATCCAGAAAAAGCATTTGACAAAATCCAATACCCATTTTTGATAAAAACTCTCAGCAAGGTGGGAATATAAGGATCATACCTCAACATAATAAAAGCCATATATGACAAACACACAGCCAACATCATACTCAACGGGAAAAAACTAAAACCATTTCCCCTAAGAACAGGAACAAGACAGGGATGCCCACTCTCACCATTCCTGTTCGCCATAGTACTGAAAGTATTAGCCATTGAGATTAGACAAGAAGATGAAACAAAAGGCATCCAAATTGGAAAGGAAGAAGTAAAACTGTCCTTATTTGCATATGACATGATATTGTACCCTAAAGACTCCATTAAAAAAACTATTAAACTTAATAAATGAATTCAGCAATGTAGAAGGATACAAAATTAATGCTAAAAAATATATGGCATTTCTATACACCAATAGTGAACTTATAAAAAGAGAGACTGAAGAAGCAATCCCATCTACCATCACACCACAAAAATTAAGATATTTAGGAATATACTTAACTAAAGAGGTAAAAGACCTCTACTCAGAAAACTACAGAATGTTGAAAAAAGAGATAGAGGAAGACATAAACAGATGGAAGAACATACCATGTTCATGGATTGGTAGAATCAACATTATTAAAATGTCCATACTACCCAAAGCAATCTATAAATTCAATGCACTTCCCATTAAAATACCAATGGCATATTTCACAGACCTAGAAGGAACTCTCCAAAAATTCATCTGGAACAAAAAAAGACCCCGAATAGCTGCAGTGATCCTGAGAAAGAACAAAGCAGGTGGGATCTCCATACCTGATATCAAGCTGTATTACAAAGCCACAGTGCTAAAAACTGCCTGGTACTGGCACAAGAACAGACATATAGATCAATGGAATATAATAGAGAACCCAGAAATAGACCCAAACCAATATGCTCAATTAATATTTGACAAAGTAGGCAAGAACATACAATGGAGTAAAGACAGTCTCTTCAATAAATGGTGTTGGGAAAATTGGACAGATAAATGCAAAAAAAATGAAACTAGACCATCAACTTACACCATACACAAAAATAAACTCAAAATGGATAAAGGACTTAAATGTAAGATGGAAAACCATAAAAATACTAGAGGAATTTAAAGGCAACAAAATCTCAGACATGTGCCGAAACAATTTCTTCACTGATACAGCCCCTAGGGCAATGGAAACTGAAGAGAAGATAAACAAATGGGACTACATCAAAATAAAAACCTTCTTCACAGCAAAAGAAACCATCAACAAAACAACAAGAAAACCCACTACATGGGAGAACATATTTGCCAATGTTATCACCAATAAAGGTTTAATCTCCAACATTTACTTGGAACTCATACAATTTAACAAAAGGAAGATAAGCAATCCAATCAAAAAATGGGCAAAGGACCTAAATAGACACTTCTCAAAAGAGGACATTCAGAAAGCCAAGAGACATATGAAAACATGCTCAAAGTCACTAATCATCCGAGAGATGCAAATCAAAACAACAATGAGGTACCATCTCACACCTGTCAGAATGGCTATCATCAACAAATCAACAAACGACAAGTGCTGGAGAGGATGCAGAGAAAAAGGAACTCTCCTGCACTGCTGGTGGGAATGCAGACTGGTGCAGCCACTATGGAAGACAGTATGGTGTTTCCTCAAAAAATTAAAAAATGGAACTCCCTTTTGACCCAGTCATCCCACTTCTGGGAATATATCCCAAGAAACCAGAAACACCAATCAGAAAGGATATATGCATCCCTATGTTCATAGCAGCACAATTTACCATAGCTAAGATTTGGAAACAGCCTAAGTGCCCATTAGCAGATGAATGGATTAGAAAACTGTGGTACATCTACACAATGGAATACTATGCTGCTGTAAAAAGGAAGGAGCTCTTATCATTTGCAGCAACATGGATGGACCTAGAGAGCATTATGCTAAGTGAAATAAGCCAGTCAATGAAAGAAAAATACCACATGATTTATATTTTATTTTATTTTTAAAATTTATCTTTATTGTTGAACTAGAGTCCTGTTGCATGAAATCTGTACAAGAGTAGGCCTTCCTTTCCTGGTTTCCAGCACTGACTTCCCTCTGGCTCCTGGGACCTGGGCTTCCCTCACAGCCCCAGCTTTGTCTGGAAGGTCATCTGGAAGGATGTCTGGACTAATTAGCATATTACACTTTTATTATTATAAACTAGAGGCCTGGTGCACAAAAATTGCACTCGGCGGGGGTGGGGAGTCCTTTAGCCCGGCCTATGCCCTCTCGCAGTCTGGGACTCCTTGGGGATGTCCACCTGCTGGCTTAGGCCCGCTCTCCAGGGAATCAGGCCTATTCTGGCAGTCAGACATCACTCTGGCAGCCCAGTAGCCTTCAGGGGATGTCCACTTGCCAGCAGGGAGCAGGCCTAAGCTTCAGTGGGACATCTTTAGCACTGCTGAGGAGGTGGGAGAGGCTCCCATCACCACTGCTATGCTGACAGCTGTCAGCCTGGCTTATGGCTGAGCAGAGCTCCCCCTGTGGAGCACATTGACCACCAGGAGGCATGTCCTGCATTGAGTGTCTTCCCCTGGTGATCAGTGTGTGTCATAGTGACCAGTCATTCCCAGTTGTTCTATTGTTAGGGTCAATTTTCATATTAACCTTTTATTATATAGGACAGATGCCTGGTGCACAGGTTGGGGTTGGCTGCTTTGCCCTGAAAAGTGTCCTGCTAGGGTGCCTGGCCAGCTTGGATGAGGGGCTGATGGCTGTTAGCAGGTCAAACCCCCCATGGGGGACCCTCACCCCATGGGAGTGTGGCAAGCCTGGGTGAGGGGATGAGGACCGTTATCAGGCTGGCCACAGCTGTGGGCTGGGCAGGGGACCCCCAGCCCCCTCTGATTGCCTGTTACGCCCCTCGAGCCCCCCGCCTTCCCCACCACCTGCCTGGCTAACAGGCCTGACCACTTCAGTGGCGGGGCTTAGCCAGACTGGGTGCCACCATCTTGTGGACAAGGGGGCAGCCATCTTTGTGACGGAGTGATGCCTAATTTGTATATTACTCTTTTATTAGATAGGATGTTTTACAGATATCCCCTCCCCTCCCTTCCCCCCACATTGCTCCCTTCTCCCCACATGGACACCATTTTTAGTGTCATATTGAAGAATGTTTCTTAAAACATAGTCTTGAATACAACCACATCAGAATAATATTGAGGATTTGAAAATAAAAGCATATTTCTGAGTCCTCACCCAGAGTTTTTGGATCTGAATCTCTTAAGGTGAGAGAAGGCATCTGCATTGAAAATAATATCCCCAGGAGATTGTAATACTCATTAAAGTTTGAGAGCCATTGGTATAAAATAAGCTGACAGCCCATGCATATCCTGTCTAATAATAGAATAATATGCAAATTAGGCATCATTCCATCACAAAGATGGCTGTCCCCATGGCCACAATATGGCGGCGCCCATAGCCACATCCTATCTAATAAAAGAGTGATATGCAAATTAGGTGTCACTCTATCACAAAGATGGCCTCCCCTATGGCCACAAGATGGTGGTGCCCAGTCTGGCTCAGCCCTGCCACTGAAGTGATCAGGCCTATTAGCCAGGCAGGTGGCAGTGGAAGTGAGGGGCCCAAGGGGCAGAATAGGGGATCAGAGGGGACTAACAGTCCCCTACCCAGGCCACAGGCCTTCGCTAGAGGTCTCAGGCATGGGCAAGGGTGGAGCCAGTGATTGGAATGAGCAGGGGTGAAGCTGGTGATTGGAGGGGGCAGGGACAGAGCCAGTGATTGGAGGTGTATGAGGGTGCCCTACCCAGGCATAAGGCCTGGGCCAGAGGCCTCAGGCCTGGGCAGGAGCAAAGCAAGAGATCTCAGGGGCCTGGACTCTGCAGAACCAGTGATCGGAGGGGCAGGGGTGGAGCCTGTGATTGTAGGGGACTGGGCACTAGTGGAGCCGGCAAAAGAGGGGTCTGGAGGTCCCCTGCCCAGCTCTAGAGCCTTGGCCACAGGCTGTAGTGTGGCAGGGGCAGAGCTGGCAATGGCAGGGGGCAGCATCAGAGCCGTGATCACAGAGGCCCTGGGCTCTGTGAAGCTGGTGATCAGAATGGTTTGGGAGTCTTTAGTCCAGGCCTGTAGCCTCAGGCAGAGACTGCAGTCCTGGGCAGGGGCAGAGCCAGTGATCGCAGGGGCCTGGGTGTCCCCTCCCCAGGCCTGCATCCTTGGCCAGAGGCTGCAGGGCTGGGCAGTGGTGGAGGTAGGATTGGAGGGGCAGGGGTGGAGCTGGTGATTGGAGTGAACTACAGAGGAAACACCTTTTCTGACTGCTCATTGGCTAAGCTTCCTGTATGCCACTGGTAATATTCTTAGTAATTTGAGTAATAAGAATCCAAAAAGGCTATCTAGGGTTTTTCTACCACACTTCTGGAGAAAAAAAATGAAGGTCTACTGCTGGAGGGCTAAGAAGTGTCATATCCTGCCCTAGCCGGTTTGGCTTAGTGCATATTTCCTCAGCCTGCTGACTGCAGGGTCTGGGTTCAATTCTGACCAAGGGCATGTACCTAGGTTGCAGGCTCCTCCCTAGTATGGGCTTAGGTCAGGGCTCATGCAGGAGGCAACCAATCAAAGTGTTCCTCTCACTTTGATGTTTCTGTTTTTCCCTTCTCTTCCACATTCTCTAAAAATCAATGGAAACATACCCTCAGGTGAGGATAAAAAAGAAAGAAATGTCATATCCTATGAAAGACACATCTTGAAAATACCTAAAGAAAGTTGTCATTTTTTCATGGGGTCTGTGTTGATAAAAACACCTTGGTGGCTGCGGTGACTGGCAGTTGCTGCAGCAGCGGGGTGATGGGGCTGGTGGCTTCCCCTGATTAGCCTGGTCGCCTCCCACAAAGGGAGGCCAGACTGTGGCTTAGGCCTGCTCCCCAAGGGGAGCAGGGAGTGGGCCTAAGCCGTCAGTAGAACACCTCCTGAGGGCTCCCAATATGTGAGAGGGGGCAGGCTGGACTGAGGACCCCTCCCCCCACACCCAGTGCATAAATTTCATGCACTGGGTCCCTAGACCTATATAATAAAAGGCTAATATGCAAATAGACCAAACAGCAGAACAACCAAACAACTGGTCATTAGGATGTGCATTGACCACCAGGGGGCACGCAAAGAAATGGTGGGTGTCACAGCAGGCAGCAGAGTGTGGAACATGATAGGCGTCAGCAGTGACAGGATGGTGAAGCAGGTGAGCGAGGGGTGCCAGACCAAGGAGGGGCTCCAGTTGCTGTCATCAGGGCAAGCCTCTTGTGGTTACTGAAAGTTCTTTGCTCCCACGTCCTATGGTCCTGCTCTGCTCTTGCACTTGCTGCTGGTACCAGCAGGTGTGAACCTGCTTCTCGGTGCTGTCAGTGGGTGTGAGCAGCAGCTGCCAGCCCTGATTGCTCCTCAGAGCTTCTCTAGGTCCCCCTGCTCCTCAGGGTTGATCAGGACAGCAGCTGCTACTTGCACCGGCTGATGGTGCCAGCCTTGCTCACATCCGCTGCTGGCGCTGGCCTCAATCAATGGGTGCGAGTGGGGCTGGCACTGTTAGCATGTGGAAGTGGCTGTAGTGGGAGTGGGGCTGCAGGCAGACAGGGAACCAGTGGTGCAGCAGGAGGGGCCAGGCAGGGGCACGGAGGATGGGCCAAGACCCACCCCTGTGTCCACTGCAGCCTGTGGCCCACAGTTCCTTTCAAGGTGCACAAATTTGTGCATTGGGCCTCTTGTGTTTAATGAAATGAATCAGGGAAATGCTATTATGCAACGGAAGCCCTCCCATGTGACGGCTGAGTGTTGCCTATGAATGGTTTTCCTTGTATCTAGTTGTTAAGAAGATATCAGTTGGTTGCTTCAGGCAGAGATTCATGGGATGGAGTCTTCATGGGTTTGGGGTCTAGACATTAACTTTGCATATGCAAAAACTAAATTGGATATATTTGCTTTTAAGGAGCGTGACTCATGCTGATAAATTCACAGGAGACTAACTGATAAACCAGAATACTGCTTTATTAATTGTGGTAGAAATTATGCCTGATTCAAGAACCAGGACTACATTTATGGGTTCTCAGGAGAGAGAATATACATCAACAAATGACTTGGTGAACAAAGAGCTATCAAACTACTTTACAATTGTCTGTGTGCTAGTCTCCCTCTCCCTAAGGGGGAGAGTCCAGGGGCACTCTCCTGGAGCATCTTATTCTTGGTACTCACCTCCTCTGCCGGCCTTGTACTTCAGTGTGTTATACAAAGTCAACACCTAATAGCAACCTATTGAAGGAATGAATAATTCTAAACCGAGGGGACCAAATGATGGTAAGGCATAGCTACAATGCTTTAGGTCATTAGGTTAGACTGCTCTACACACCAGAGCTTTTTTTTGCCTATTAAAATAGTACCCTGGGCATCTGTGGAAACTGACAAATTTTTACTTCAAGGTCTCCTTTCCTTCTTGCCATGCAGTCCACGGCTCTCTTGTTTTACATAGCTCCATGTCTTAATGTCAAAGTCAAGTCCAAGTAAGGAAATATATTTGTTTCATAAGTTCCATATCATTTGTTTACTTGATGGCACTGACCACTTTATTAAATGTGAGAAATGCTCTGATTTAAATATTTTTAGGTGGATTTTTTATTTTTCTCTTCAGAGAATAAAAATTTCTGGCCTCATTTTCATATTCTGGAATTTTTTCTTTGCATATTTTGACTCACTTTCAACAGTGTTTTTAATGAACAATTATTTCTTTGTGCAAAGGTTCTTTAATAAGATTTACTAATGGTATATGCACAGTGGTATAGAAAGTTTAAGGTAGAGAAAGAGTTGAATTGCCCAAAAGGACAATGCATGTTTTATGTCCAATATCACAGGGCACCGGCAGCATTTGAGGAGCATGTGTGGTTTCACAGGATAGCGACATGGCTCTGATGGCAGGTTAGACCTAGGCGACCCTACACTTGCATGATTTAGTTGTGTGCTGGGCCTCTAGTGTATATATCCTTTCTAATAAAGAGGGAATATGCTAATTTACCATCACACCCTCACAAGATGGCAGTGCCCACAGCCAATAAAGAGAATATGCTAATTGACTGCCACACCCTCAGAAGATGGCGGTGCCCATAGCCACAAGATGGCAGCTCCCAGTCCCCTCAGCCTGCCTCATCAGCCAGAGTCCCCCAGTCCCCTCAGCCCCACTTCATCCAGCCAGCGTCCCCCAATCTGCTCAGCCTCACCTTATCCAGCCAGAGTCCACCAGTCCCTTCAGCCCTGCCTCATGCAGCTGGAGTCCCCCAGTCCCTTCAACCTCACCTCACCCAGTCCCTGCAGCATGCAGCCTCAACCAGCCTCAGTCCTCCAGTCCCCTCAGCCATGCAGGGGAGGGCAGTTGGGGATGATTATACTGGCAGGGGAGCAGCTATGCATCAATTAGACCAGCAGGGGAGGGGTTAGGGGGCTATCAGGCTGGCAGGCAGAGTGGTTAGGAGCCAGTGTCCCAGATTGTGAGAGGGATGTCTGACGGCCCCTTAGGGGTAAACTGGCAGTCAGACATCCCCCCAGATTGGAGAGGGTGCAGGCTGGGCTGAGGGACAAGCCCCCTCCCCACTCGAATTTTATGCACCAGGCCTCTAGTGTGTATCTATCTTATATAATAAAAATACAATAGGCAAATTGACCATCCCTTCGAGATGCTTAAGCCACGCCCACCAGCCAATCAGAGCGACTGTATGCAAATTAACCCAGCCAACATGGAGGCCGGCACTCAGGGAGCTGAGTAAACAGGCAGTTTCCGTTGCAGCAGGAGTGAAACTGTTTGCGGGCTGCCTGGGCTTCTCTCCGCTCCAGGGAACAATGTATTTGCAACAAAGTTTCAATGATAGAAGCCTCGGAAGCTGAAGCAAACAGCAGACCAGGCCTGACTTCTAATTAAACATTGTTTCATTATAGAAGCCAGAGCTGAAGCAGAGAGGAGGTTTCGTTAACTGCCTAGGCCTCAGCTTAAAGGAACAGTGTATCAATTATAGAAGATAAGCAAACCCAGAAACCTGCTTCCAGCCAGCCTTGCTGGGACATTGGGTCAATGGGAGCTGTGGGCAGCCTGAAAGTCTGAAAATAGCCATCAGCCCGTCACCCATGCTGACCACACCCCAATGGGGTGAGCGATGCCACTGGGGGGCTTGGCCAGCCTGAAAACTCCCCTCAGCCCCTCACCCAGGTTGGCCAGGTACCCTAGTAGGGGCCCAAAACCTGAAGGGACTGTGGGCAGACTGAAAGCCTGAAAGCACCCCTCAGCCCGTCACCCAGGCTGGCCACACCCCAATGGGGTGAGGGACACCACTGGGGGGCTTGGCCAGCCTGCAAACAGCCATCAGCCCCTCACCCAGGCTGGACAGGTACCCCAGTAGGGACCCAAAACCTGAAGGGACTGTGGGCAGCCTGAAAGCCTGAAAGCACCCCTCAGCCTGTCACCCAGGCTGGCCACACCCCAATGGGGTGAGGGTCCCCAATGGGGGGGTTTGGCCAGCCTGAAAACAGCCATCAGCCACTCACCAGGCATGCCAGCAGGTGGACATCCCCTGAGCAGTCCCAGACTGCGAGAGGGCACAGGCCGGGCTGAGGGACACCCCCCTCCCCTGCCAGAGTACACAAATTTTTGTGCACTGGGCCCCTAGTGTATATATAAAAGCCCAGTGACCATTATGGCAGAATGACAGGAACAACCAGAATGACTGGTCGCTATGACGCACATTGACCACCAGGGGGCAGATGCTCAACACAGGAACTTACCCATAATGGTCAGTGTGCTGCTGCTGGAGGAAGAGCACTCCACCAGAAGTTGGGCTCACAGCTGGCGAGTGCAGCAGCAGTGGAAGGTGCCTCTCCTGCCTCTGCAGCAGTGTTAAGCAGCAGCAAGCCAAGCGGTAAGGAGTGAGCAGGTGGGCAGTAAGGAGCGATCAGGTGGGCAATTAAGAATGAGGGGTCCCAGATTGTGAGAGGATGCGGGCCAGGCTGAGGGACTCCCCACTACCACCCTCATGCACGAATTTCATGTATTGGGCCTCTAGTATATATATATGTATATATATATATGCTAGATTATTATGACCACCTGACGTTTGTAGGCAAATTAGCCATACTGTATTTTCCTGCGTATAAGATGACTTTTTAACTCAAGAAATCTCAAAAGTCGGGGGTTGTCTTATATGCCAGGTGTCGTCTTATAGGGTGGGTGCTGAAACTTCTGAGCCAGACTGGAAAATCTGCGGTCACCACATACGGTGGGGGGAGCTCAAAAACGGCTGCACTCCATTCATTTCAATGGAGCCAAATGGAAACTGCAAGTGTCTCAGGTCAGCTCCTTTTTTGTGCTGTGTATGGTCTCTGTCCGGACTTTTTAACCCAGGAAAATCTTCTCAAAAGTTGGGGGTCGTCTTATATGCCCAGTCATCTTATACGCCGGAAAATATGGTAATACCTCGCTGAAGTTGCTAGAAGGCCAGATCATTATAAACATCTGAATAGACCAATATACCTAAGTATCGTTGCTGATCAGGTTCATCCTATCATGTTGATGACGTATCCCAATGGAGATGGTTTCTTCCAATAAGACAATGAGCCATGCCATGATACATCGATGTCGATGTTTCCCCTCCTACTCCCTTCCAACCTCTCTATAAATCAATGGAAAAAATATCCTCAGGTGAGGAATAAAAAATTAAAAAAATAAAAAATAAAAGGGAGACCAATTAGAAGACTGCTATAGCTTGGATGAAAGGGGATGTTAATGGCGATGGGGAGGTCTAGATGGATTTGAAACTATTTAGAAGGCAAAATTAGACTTGAAGAAGGGGATTCCAAAGATTTCAAAGATCAACTCTAGGTCTTCTCTCTTTGTTATCAGTTAATGGCTGGTAGACCAGAATGAGCCTACAAATAAATGAGATAAATCTGCTGAGTGGGTGGGGGAACCAGGAGAGTGTGGTCCAGAGGCCAAAAGAAGAGAGATTTCAAGAAGAATATTTCTGAGATAGTAAATAAATGAAGATAGAAACATCCTTTGGGTTAACAATGGGATCATTGGGAACTTTATTTCAGTAAAGCAATGAAGGCAAGAGCCAAAATTAATGGGTCAAGGGCAAAGGAATAAAGTAAATACGAATAACTCCAGGAGTTTGGCTGAGAAATGAATATGAGGTAAAGGTCCATATGGGTGTGAGAGAGGATTTATTTTATAAATCAGAGTAACCTGAGAATGTTTAAATTTTTATGGAGAAAGATCTGATGCAGGGGCAGGAGGGAGAGGAGAGGGATGAGAAAGAGAGATTGATTATACTACAAAGAGAGACCTTTTCTTACCTCAGCATTCACCAATAATCACTGCTCCCTCAAAACTTTCTGTTCTCTGAAAAAATAATTTATGGTAAGAATTTGAGAACTTGGAAGAAATATCATTAATGGCTCTGATTTTGCCGAGGCAATGTTGGGAGCAAGTTCCTCAGCCAGGGACTTGATGCCTCTGGGTGCAGGAAATTGGTAGAACACATGAGTGACAGTAAGTAGGTGAAACATGCTTTGTTATGAGAAAAGCAGCCAAAAACTGGCTGGTCAGTGGTACTAGCATACAGGCTCAAACAAAAGAGGCCTCTTGCCAATTAGAGACGCTCATGCTATGTTAACATAAGCAGGTTATATAAGGGTGTACTTGCACAGTATGTATATTGCTACTGCTGAGTCATTGCCCTTGTGCATGCATAGGGCAAAGGGGCCTTTAATGTAATAATACTGCTGTTTCCTCGCTTGCATGCATGCATAGCCAAATGGGCCTTTAACCTCTGGTGTACTCTGGTCAGGGCCCCCATAGGCAGAGAAATGCCAAGGAGCAGGAGTGACAGCTCTGATAATTGAAGGAATGATTTAGAATTCAAACATCCACTATTTGCAGCTGCAGTAGAGCCTGTGATTATGCTGAGTGGGCTATGACTTATATAGACCTATTTCATAGAGTCCTTCATTTCTTGGAGTCCCCGGAACAGTATTACTCTAAGTATTCATGCTAGTTTCTGAAGCTTGACTTACTCCATTGAAACCACAGGAAGAATATTATTTGATTAATGAAAGGAGTTAGCCATCCATTCACCTAATTTAGAAACAGTGACAGGAATAGGAGGAAAGAAAAAACACATTGAACCAGAACGGTACAACTTGCAAGTTATCAAGATGCTGAAGGAAGACAAGATTTTCTAATATTTAGGGTCATAATTCATTCAAACAAAGTTCAGAAATCAGTTTTCAAGACAATACAAAATTCATTGATGCAGACAAACTTTAGGAGTGGTTATCTTTGCAAGGTTTGAACTATAAAATATATGGAAACTTAAGTTAGCTACTTGAGTTCCTTTTTGGAACGAGAAAAGGTAAGAAAAATAAAAGATATACATATACACGTATACATGTACACACACACATATACATATATATATTTAACTACATGAAGTTACACTATTAAAGCGAAGCATTAGCATTTCTATTTAACCAACTGGTATGGCATATTTGTGTAATAATGGTGTAAACAACTGTCTATTACCTCCATTTCTGTAAGAATTCTGGGCATGAATTAGCTAGGTCTGCTGTTCAGGGTCCCACAAAACTGAACTTAAGGCTTTACCATGTGGAGCTTGATTCTCCTGCAAGCTTCTTCTGATTTTTGTTTGTTGAACTGAGGTCCCAATTTCATTGCTGGCTGTTTGCCAGCCCCACTTTCAGCTCCTCAAGTCTGCTTGCCATTCCCTGCCTTACAACCTTTCCTATAATAAGGCAGTTGGCTCCTCCATGACCTTCAGGAGAGTATCTGCTGCAGCTTTGAATCTCTCTGACTTCTGTCTCTGACCCCTAGACCCTCTTTTTAAAGGGCTCACTTGATTAGGCTAAACTCACCCCCACTCAAGAGGAGGGTATTATATACAGTGTGCACACGAGAGGACCATCTTAGAATTATGCCTACCATATCTGATTCCTATTAATAGATGTTAGTAAAGCGACTGTGTTTGGAAGTGTGGGCAGAATGAAGGGAGCAAAGAAGGGATGATGAAACACTAGAGAATAGCAATAGTAGGGAGCCATTATCACAACCTGGTAAGATTGTAGGTTGTGGGAAAGTTGTGGCCCTGAAGAAAGCAGCTACTGCCAGAGCCTTTCTCTGAAGCAGGGAAGGAAAGCAGAAGTCCCCGACTGCTCTCTTTCTGCCTTCTTATCTCCTGTGGATAGTCCCATGGGTCAAACTGAATTAGAAGCCAGTGCTCAGAGGTTGGGTCATGCAGTCCATAGAAGTCAGCAAGGCCCAGAGGGGCAGAGAAGGTCAGTGAACTGACCATCACAATGTTCCAGAAAGAGTAGTTGTTGTTATTAAGGATTTCTGATTTATGAACATATTTATAATTCTAGAAGTGTGATGGACTGGCTTCTACTGTGTGAACATTCTAAGTGGTTTTTACAGGTAGGTGATGATATGAATGTTGGAGAAAGGAAATGGCCAATTTATTGTGAGGACTACCTCTAGCACATTCCCTTGCATAGAGGAGATAATGGACATGTATTTGTAGCAACTGGCAATCCTATATCTAAACTAATAAAAGCGAAATATTAAAATTAACCGTTTCTCCGAGACAGGGTAAGCCACGCCCACCAGCCAATCAGAGCGGCTGTATGCAAATTAGCCCAGCCAACATGGCGGCCGCCACTCCCGGACCTGAGTAAACAGCCCTTTCCATTGCGGCAGGAGGGAAAGTGAAGCTGAGCCCCTCAGCTCAGCTC